>BPLR01005941.1:0-147552 GCA_021605095.1 Caerostris extrusa
AAATAGCTTACATTGTTTTTTTTGTTTGTTTTTAAAATATAAAAAGCACAAATTATTCTTGAAGAATTTGATAAATTTAAAAGCTATCCAAAAATAGGCCTGATGGCCCGAATTGCTAGCTCTCGGTACCAAATTTCGGTGGTGCCATGGATGATTGCAGTGTTTCGAATTCATTTTAAACCATAGGTTTATAATCATAATATGACTGTAAAACGTTGGGCGCCTATAACTCTACCCAATAAAAAACAAAACATTTCATGTTTCGGAATCTGACAGTAGGTTTTGCCCACCATCCGGCGTCGCACCACTGGGAAAGAAGAAGATACTATTTAAAAAAACCCATAAAATAATAAACAAATCATCTTTAGTTAAATGATTCCAAGTTTATAGTTGCTTTTAACGTAACTACAAAAAATGATAGCATTTTGTTCAAACTGGTATATATATATATTGAAAATGAGTAATCTCAGAATTAATAATTAAAAAGAATATGATTGATTGATATACCACAGGCGTGATATAATTTTTTATGATCGCAATTACCAGGCATGGAAAAAAAAAAAATTTTTAATACTTTTTTTCTTAAAACATGTATGTTTATTTTTATTTTTATTTTATTTATTTATTTTTTTAATACTTTATCAATGGATGATATGATTTAATATTAGAAATATTCATTGAAAATGTTCGCTCACCACTTCTCTGCATTTAAAAGTGTCTTCCACTCCCTTTTGAGGGAACAATTTTAATAATATTTTTTTCTAAAAGTGGATCTTAATCATACTTTGTTATCTGAACTCCCGTATGTTCAATGAGTTGATATCCGTCAATTGTAGAAAAAATTGATGTTTTGTCGTGTTAAATTCATAGCCAAAGTATAGTGTCTGATGCTAATAAATGATAAAAATAATGCCAATAAAAAAGATATATATACGAAAAATTATCCTAAAGTAGAAATATAATAGAACTCATCACCTTATTTTAAAGTAACAAAAAATTTGGGACAAATACCTGTTGTACTTTTGGTTCTAGAGTTGGCGTTACATTCTCTTGGTTTCTTTTTACCTGAGCACATTTATTTAGAAAGAAGCAATTCTGAAAATTCAAGAAATGCCTGATATGTTAAATAGAAGTATGAATTGAGAAAAACAATGTACTTACTAAAGACAGAGAAATACAAAGAGTGTTAGTTTTTTTATAAATCTAATTATTACACTGTATGAAATATAATAAAACAATACCTACATTTATATTGATAAAATATTTCATTCATTTATTTATTTATTTTATTTTTTTTCGAGGAGGGGAAGTGATATTACAAGAAAATTTATTGCTGGAATATAGATGCCAGATATATATAAAAGCTTATTCGCATTTGTAATCTCCCACAAATGAACCATTTCTTTTAAAACATGTTGTATGATCATAGACCTTTCCTTTCGTGCCAACAGTAAAGTTTATAGTTTAAATATGCGATGATGAGTTTGGCGATTTTTGGCTATAAAATTCCGCGAAAGTATGTTTACCCCAAATTGGTAACCCTGACGCACATTATATTATATTACTACTCTATGGTAAAAACATATGCACAATCGAGTCCCGTCTTTGTAGAACTTGACTGGAAATTGATATATACTATATCTTCATGATACCATTAATATCGACCACATCAGAAGCACTCATACAACCACAAACAAGTAAACAACATCCTCCATATTTCAGTGCTTGGTTCCTCCCACAACCTTCTGGGTCCTCAAATTCATAAATGTTGAACTAATTCTCCGCCGAGAAAAGTATGTTTTTTTTTTTCTCTAAGTTTCAGAACCATTATGTAGATTTTTTTCTTCAAATGCTTCGTATATGACTCTTTCCTGCCCCGAAATGTTTCCTTCTAACATCTCGGATGTGTAAAACAAACTTCTCTTCATGCATTTCATAGTATGAAATGCATTACAAAAATACATTGTGCACAACATTTAAAGTTAAACTACTCGAATCTACTGCTTAATGCTAGAACTGTTTTTAGTTGATTAATGATCTTCAGGTTCATCATCAGAGATTAATCTGATGATCATAAGAGCTTGAAAAAATCGATGCATGCTTGATTAAGCCTATTGCTGTCAAACTACCAAATCTGTTAATTATTGACTACATGATATTACAAGGTATATCAATCAAATTGAAACTTGTAGTGTGCAAACATAGGAGGACCCAAATTGTAAATGGAGTTTTGGTTGAGACACAAACACCATACACATATAATTAGAGACACATATAAATATAATGCATTCAAAGTAAAAGGCAGATAACTATATCTTCGTGTGGAAGAATTACACTTCGAACAAAAAACTCAAACTTTGCGCGACATATACTTCCTCTCCGGATGAAACTGTCGGAAACTAATACGTAGGGTTGCTTTAAATATACTTCCTCTGGGGTGAGAGTCTCGAAGCCAACTGGTCGTTTCAACACAAGGTGTATAGAAGGAAACACGGTTACAAATTTAATTGAATGTTTTTACTTTTCACTAATAATTTCATGTTTCATTTTGGTTATGGATGTCTCTAAATACTTCCTCTAATTTCTAAGTGTTATGCTTTAAAGCGCAAAATTCAAATCAGAATTTTTATTTGAGACTATATACTGTAAAACATTTAAGCCAGTTTCAATTTTAAAATAGTTCTAAATCAATAATAAAAAAATTTGCAATTTTCGCGTGAGCCGAATACGTTTACGACTTTAAATATAATCCTTAGGGGTTTTTTTCAATTAAAGAAACTTTATAAAAATATTAAAAAAATTTTGTAAAATTCCTACTTCAAATACTTTAAAAATTCTGATATTTCTTTCGACTAAATGCACTTTTTATTTTCATAATTAAAGCGTTTATTATAATTGACTCTGAACGAATACATTCTACTCTTATATTAACTACATTAAATTCTAAATTTATAGATAGAATATTGTATCTAGATATAATAAATCATTATATTAAATAGATAAAATACATTCTAAAATATATTTCAAGGGATCTCGAAATTATGTGGAAAACTAATTTCTCTAAATATAATGACACAGCGAAAAACATTGTATTCACATTCAATTGCAGATTTAACATTGCATACAGATGCTGAACAATGCGTTTCTAACTCGGTATTGTGTAAAGATTATGAATGATGTAAATGTCTTGACCTTCAAAGATTAGCTCTAAGTTGCCTGTCGTAATTAGTCATTGAAATATCGCTTCTAACTAGACTATTGTTCATGAAAGTTTATGAAATTAATGCTTTATAATAGTTAAGTATAATTGATTAGAAAGAGAGGTTCTCTCTGGATTTGAGACTATGATAATCTATTCTTTAATTTAAGAATAATAAAGTAAGTGTGCATCTAGTTCTTAATGAAATTTTTGGGATTTGGAATCGTTATCAATTTTAAAAATGACAATAGATAATAATATAACATAACAATTTTAAAAATGACAATGAATAATAATATAACATAACAAATTTTAATAATATTAAATAACATAATAATATGACATAATAAATTTTAATAATGTTAAATATCATAATAATATGACATAAGATTTTTAATAAATAAATTTAATAATATGACATAATAAATTTTAATAATATTAAATATCATAATAATATGACATAATAAATTGTAATAATATTAAATAACATAATAATATGACATAATAAATTTTAATAATATTAAATAACATAATAATATGACATAATAAATTTTAATAATATTAAATAACATAATAATACATACTAATATAAATAACATTAATAATAGGACATAATAAATTTTAATAATATTAAATAACGTAATAATGTGGCATACTAAATTTCAATAACAATAAATAGCAAATAATATGACAAATTAATTAATAACAATAAATAACATAATAATATAGCATATTAAATTAATAACAATAAATAACATAATAATATGGCATACTAAATTTTAATAACATGAAATATCATAATAATACTGACGGAGCTCAATTTTTAATAACATGAAACCATCTAATAATATTAGCCAGCACATAATAAATTTTTAATGGATGAAATATTATAATAAAATAAATTTTAATAACGTTAAAATAACATATTAATATAACATAATAAATTTTAATAACATTAAATAATATAAATAATACAATTTAAAAAAATAAATTAAACTCTAATAACAAAAGCGACATAAAAACCGAAAAGTACTGGCAGTAGAAATAACTGGCCTCTGATCTTTTAAAAACAGACTTGTAGAACAGAAAACAATGTTACAAAACAAAACTGAACAGTTAGGTTTTTTGTTTTTCTCTTTCTTGGGGAACAAGGTTTAATCATAGGAATAAGGTAAGGCTAAATAAATAAAAATTCAGAAACTATTCTCAAACTCTTTTGTCACGGAAAGGATTATTTTTGGGAAGCAGTCATTAAGAAGTTAAGTACAGGTTTGGTGACAAGACATTTGGCCCCTACTTCAACACTACTCAGGAAAAGATCAGTTCATTGATCACGGAAAGGGTGAGTATTTCTTTCAAAATGGCCGAATGTTCATAGGTCAAAAAAACAGTAACATATAGTTTTTAAAATTTGTTTCTATGTCATTTTTGTCATAGTTTGCCATAAGTTTAGTGTTTTCGAAGAAAAAAATATTCCGATCTGTTACTACCAACTGAATTCAATTTAACAAAAATTTAAGAACAAACAGAAAAAAAAAATTTTAATCGGCCCGATTAACAGGTTACATAAAATTTAAGTCAAAAAAAAACTGTAAAAAACTGTCTTAAAATAAAAGCTTTGGTGATCAGGTTGGGCAACTCAGTTCTGAGCACAGAAGTGATGTGGTGTGGTGTGTGGTGTGGTGTGGTGGTAGTAGTAGTAGTTGTTGTTGTAGTAGTAGTAGTTGTTGCAGTAGTTGTAGTTGCAGTAGTTGTAGTAAAAGTTGTTGTAGTTGTAGTAATAGCAGCAGCAGCAGTTGCTAGTAACAGCAACAGCAACAGCTGGCAAGTAAGTAGCAACATTAGCAGCAGTGGTAGCAGTGGTAGCAGTATTAGTAGTAGTAGTAGTAGTAGCAGCTAGTAGTGTGCAGGTTGGGCGAAGCCGGAATTATCGATAGGTTTGATTGGGGTTTGAGATATTTGAAAGCACAGGTTGGAAATTCACAGCTTTTTATTTTTACACTCACAAACACCGCGCATACAATATTTAACACATTTAAAAGGAATGAATAATTGTAGATTAATTGGAAAGATTCACTTTAAGTTGAAAGTCTGATATGGTCAGATTCAGTGCGGAGAATGCGCGAAATATATACTTTGCCTACTCGCCTCCCCAGTGAGTCTACAGACCATAATACGCAGGGATTTGCGTTAAATATTCCTCTCTTGAATGAGATACTATAAACTAAACGTTTTTTTCTCAGCAGAAGATCGTGGTTTTCCCCCTTTGTTAACTTTCTCTCCGGATAAGGTCTGAGAGATTGCAGCTAGGCCATTCTTTTTTAAAGGTATTAAATGGGGTGAGGTTTGCTTTTGTAATGACGTAGGAGGAAGCACGATTACAAAACACAGAATTCCCAACTTGCTTTCTTTCTTGAAAAATCCTTCAATTTTTCTGCTGGAATACATGGTCTTTGCTTTCACTAAATGATCTTTTAGAAAAGATTTTGTAAATAATCTCTCTTTGATTGTTTTATAAGTGTTTTGATAATTTTTCAAATTGTTTTGAATAATAAATATATATATAAGAAAGCTCATTGAAAGAAATTAAAAAAGAATGGCTTTGTGATGAAAGATCACAAACTAAAGATTAGAAATGATCCAAGGGACACGAAGAAGGATCCTTCACTAAACTTAAATACCCATATATTTTTGTGGGAAAGTAACATAGTTTTATTTTCATATTAAATAATAAAAACTTATTTTTTAATCTGAAGGAAATAATTTAATTTTAATTTAATTTTACTTAAGGTACTTCTAATGAATTAAATAAAATATATGTTAGATACATTAATAAACGTTTTACAATAATTATGAATTCGAATTCCTTTTTTTTATGAATCTAAAAGAAAATTAAAAAAAAAAAAAAGCTTAAAATTGTTTATTCTGAATTAACTTTCTGATTGTAGAAATTTTTATTTATTTAACTCAGTAAAACCAAGTTTAACTGAAAGTTACAAGTGACATAATTTTTCAAGCAACGAATAATATTTGGTCTTAAACTATGGTATCAGCAAAATAAAATGGTGATTTTTTTTAAAATAGGAATAGAATTCATAAAATTTATCAACCTATTTCCTCTTAACGAAATTTCGTTGCATGTCGAAAAAAATTTAACTTTACAAAAATAAAATTTAAATGTCTATTTTCTGATTATATTTCATACAAAATATTATTTTACCATTTTGTTTGTAAGCATTTCATTTTCAAATCATATCATTTACATTTTTAAATACTTTTCATAGATAACGATATTTCAATGCTTTATTTTCTTAAATTAGACAGTTATTTCAAATTTTTTGCTTTCAAAGCACCTGAAATCTCTTATTAATGCATATTGGCTGATATTGGCAGAACACAATATTTATTTATTTTAATTGTAACTTTTGATATTGTAGAACAAAAATCGATTTTTTTATTTAGGCAAATCTTTTTAATAGGATATCATAAAATATTGCTTGTCTAAGTTATGTATTCATAGACATATAATGTGAATATAATCTATAAGACTTTTTTTAATTTCTGTCGTCAGAATTTATATGCATGAGAAATAATTATAATATTGTTAATAATT
The DNA here is from genome assembly GCA_021605095.1 of Caerostris extrusa. Taxonomy (NCBI): domain Eukaryota; kingdom Metazoa; phylum Arthropoda; class Arachnida; order Araneae; family Araneidae; genus Caerostris; species Caerostris extrusa. The sequence goes on from BPLR01005941.1 coordinate 6,813, forward strand.
ATAATAATTATATAAATGAAAAATAATTAAAATATTGTTTTAGAGCATTTTATAAAAAGTTTCTATAAGAACATGCAACAACTTAAAAATTTATTTAATACAGAAAATGCTTCACCAATTACTAACATTCAATTTAAAGAATGAATTTTGTTTTTCTTATCATTAATAAAAAGTTTTATGGTTCCTTAAAAAAATTTAAAATATTAGGTATTTCTAGAAATTTAAGCTCCCAACTATGCATGCTAATCACCACATCAAAATAATAAGATATTCTTACAATTTACTTATTTATCGAACTTATTTTAATAGGATCGTTCTCTTCAAAATTATATTTATAAACGCTTTCTTATCAAATAAAGTAATTGAACGATATTACTTCAAAAACAAGATAAAAGAAAATTAATTTCAAAAATTTAATTTCAGTTATTTAATATTTCAAAAGTTTGTTAAAAATATTGTTGCAGATCTTTTTTTACCTCTAGAAATAAATGTGAAATATAACTTATCTATCACAACACTGCACATTAGAATTTTATTTATTTATTAAAAGCTGTTTTAAGTTGTTTAAAAATATTTTTGGTATGCTAATTAAATTTAACAATTGCTGCAGTAATTAACGAATAGTTTTGAAAACACGAAATGTATTTGTATCTTACATTTTCAAAATATTATCTAAGATAATTAATTTCTCGTCATATTCAAATAAAAACTATTCGTTTATCAAAAAAATTATATTTAGTTTAATTATTCTGTGAAATAGTAACATAAATTTATTGATATGTTGATATCTAGATATTTTCTAGTTTAAAGAATAAAAAAGTGCTTTGAAAATTTCAACATTATTTTAATACTTATCATTATAATTAATTTTTGAACCAACTTTCTTTAAAGGTCAATTCTTTGTTTAGAAAAAGTTTTTTTCTCTTAAGAAACAATGCAGCTTTTGAAAATGTATTTTCAAAGAGCTATTGTTTATATTTTTGTCTTCCAATATTTGCATTGTATACTTTTTAAAGACCCTTTGAAAGAAATATTTTTGTAAAGAGTTTAGTCTTCACGCATAATTACTGAAATGCAAAAATATTTTCCAACAAATTAACGAATTAAGTCATTTATATTTATTTTCGTAAAGTTCACGCGTTATGAACTAAAATTGTGTACAAAATATCGTAAGAAACAAACTAAATATCTTTACATCATATCGTTTTATTATTTATGTTCAGTTTAAAGCGGTGCATTTTTAAACCATCTACTTTTAAGATACAATATCATAAAATTAAACAAATAAATAAATAACTAGTAAATAATTATCTTATAAATAAAGGAGGCAGTGAAAAGCTACGAATAACAAATTTTATTAAATATAATTAAGATGATTATTTTACCTTTATGCCTTTTTACCAACATTTTATTTTTTATGTTTTGCTAAAAAATGTAGTATATAATTTGTTTCACATCAAAAATTTATTTTTTACATCGCATTGTTAAAATTTTCAAATGTCCCTTATTGTAAAGTTCCTTTTATTTGCAAATTTCTTTTTTTATAAATTTCCTTTAAAATTTCTTTTTTATTAAAATTATATTAAAAGTTCCTTTTATTTGTAAAGTTCCTTTTTATTGTGCAAAGTCTTTTTTTTGTTTCCTTTTTATTTGTAAATTTCTTTTATATAAAATTCCCCTTATTTGTAAATGTCTTTATTTGTAAGTTTCCATATTTTACAAATTTTCTATTTGTAAATGTCCCTTTATTTATAAATTTCCTTTTATTTGTAAATTTGCTAATAAATGTCTTTTATTTGTAGATGTCCCTTTACGTGTCCTTTATTTGTAAATTTTCTCTTTATTTGTAAATTTCCCTTCATTTGTAAATGTTCTTTTATTTTGTGTAGAATGTCCCTTTATTTGTAAATTTCTTTTTACTATGCAAAATTTCCTTTTTTGTTTGTAGAATTTTCCTTTTGTTTTGTAAATTTTTTTGTAAACTTTTGTTTGTAAATTCCTTTTGTTTGTAAATTTCCTTTTGTTTGTAAATGTCTCTTTGCTTGCAACAATCCCTTTATTTGTAATTACCTTTAAGCATCATTCTAAATTTATAATAGTTACTGAAAATTTATATTTATTTACAAAACAAATACACATATATATACAAAACTATAGGCTTAAACTTTCTACCTCAACTTTTAAATATTCAAAAACTATTTTTCAACCGTAAGTATTCACCAAAAACCCAAATAACCATTAAAAACCTCAGAGAAAGGAAAAATCCTAATGCGTATCTCAATCCTCCTGACTCGGTGCAAGTTCCCCACAACTTTATCAGCACCTCCATTTCCGCCAGTGGACAAATTACCTCCATGTCATCCGAGCTGTCCAAATATGAAAAAAATGGCTTCCTATGGCACCGAAATTCTTCAGTAAATAGATTTCACACGCCCGATTGATTCTCCTCCTCTCACTGCGATTCCTCCCGTAAGACGCTACTCATCAAAACGAAGAGCTTCCTCTTGGAGGAAGAGCAATGATGAGCCGGGATTGTGGGAAATAATTTTCCAACAAGGAAGTTGGGGAAGTATTTAAACATGAGGAGACGGGGTAGTTGTTTAATGATGAGTTACTTTAATTGGGAGTTATCTGCTGGTTTTAAAGTGTTTTAATTTAGAAACTTTGTGTTGATGGGCTTCTTTTAATGAACCTGGAAAACTTATTTTATGGTTTTCGTTTGCGCTTCTTCGAAAAATTTGTTTTAATGCCTAATTTTCTGGAAAAATCGTTTCATTTCGATCTTCTGTAGCAAGAATGTTTGTTTCTGTGAGCGTTATAACTAATATTATCAGTGTTCCTTTAGGCTGTCTTCTCAGAGTTTTTAAGGTAATTTATCTCAGTTTGTAGTGTTTTAATGTAGCTTACCTCACTGAGCATTTGACACAGATATCTCATGCGCTTTTACAGGCTGTGTAATTTAGGTGCTTTTAAGGTAGCTTACATCAGCCTGCTTTAGGGCAGTTTACTTCCAGCGTGTCTTAAAGGCAATTTACATGTGTCTTAAGGGTAGCTGGAGCATCAATATGCTTTTTAAGGCAACTTCTACGTCGGTGTGATTTTAAATTTCTCTTTATTTGCAAGTTTCCTTTTTTATTTGAAAATTTGCCTTTATTTGCAAATATCCTATTATTTGCAAATTAATTGAAGCATTATTCTAAATTTATAATAATTGCTGAAAATTGATATTTTATTTACAAAACAAATACATAAATCTATACAAAACTATCTGCTTAAAAATTTTCTACCTCAATCTCTTTAAATATTCAGAAAAAAGATTTTTTTCTACCATAAAATATTCACCAAAAAAATGGAAAACGATTAAAAAAAACCTCAGAAGAGAAAGGAAAAGTCCTAATGCGTATCTCAATCCTCTGACACGGTGCAAGTTCCCAAACTTTTATCAGCACCTCCATTTCCGTGGACAAATTACCTCCATGTCATCTGAGCTGTCCAAATATGACAAATGGCTCCCTGTGACACTGAAATTCTTCAGTAAATAGATTTCCCCTCTCCTTTCACACGCCCGATTGATTCTCCTCCTCTTTTTACTGCTCTTCTTCCGCGTAAGACGCTACTCATCAAAACGAAGAGCTCTCGGAGGAAGAGCAATGATGGGCTGATTGCGGAAATAATTTCGAAGGAAGAAGTTGGGGAAGTATTTAAACATCAGAAGACGGGGTAGTTGGTTAATGATGAGTTACTTTATTTGGGAGTTAGCTGCTGGTTTTGAAGTGTTTTAATTTGGAAACTTTGTATTGGGTGTGCATCTATGAGAAGCCTGATTTCGTTTGTGATTTGCTGAAAAATTTGTTTTAATGCTTAATTTTCTGAAAACTTGTTTTGTTGTGTTCACTGATATTCTCAAGCGAGCTTTTTTTAGTATTCTTCTTTTGAATATCTGTTTCAGCGAGCATTTCAAACAGTGCATCTCAGATTATTTTAAGGCAAATTACCTCAGTAAGCATTTTAGACAGTTATCCAAAGTGTTCTTTTAAGGCAACCTACTTCTGTATGCTTTTAAAACTGCCTACTTTAGTGCTTTCAAAGCAACTTACTTCAGTGAGCTTTTAAGGCAGCTACAGGAGAACGATATTTTAAGTAATCTTACTTTGGTGACATTTGAGGCAGCTTAGAATTAGTGGGCTTTTCAGGCAGATTATTTCAATGTGCTCTTAAGGTATCTACATCAGTGTGTTTTTTAATGTACCTTATATCAGTATGCTTTTAAGGTAGCTTACTTCAGTGTGTCTTTAAGGTAGCTTATCTCTGTGACCTTTTAAGGTAGCTCACTTCAGTGATTTTTAAGGCAGGAAAATTCAATGTGCCATTTAAAAAGACTCATTTAGTGTAAGAAAATAAAAAGGAAAATAATAATAATATTTTAAATATTCAAAATCTATTTTTCAACCGTAAATATTCCCCAAAAAACTCGAAAAAACATTTTAAAAAATCAGAAAAACTCGGAAGAGAAAGGAAAAATAAAATCCTAATGCGTATCTCAATCTTCCTGACTCGGTGCAAGTTTTTCCCAACCCTTTATCAGCACCTCCATTTCCGCGGACAAATTACCTCCATGTCATCCGAGCTGTCCAATATGACAAATGGCTCCCCTATGGCACCGAAATTCTTCAGTAAATAGATTTCCCTCTCCTTTCACACCTCCATTGATTCTCCTCCTCTATTACTGTTCTTCTTCCGCGAAAGACGCTACTCATCAAAACGAAAGAGCTCTCGGGGGAAGAGCAATGATGGGCCGGGATTGCGGAAATAATTTCCAAGGAGGAAGTTGAGGAAGTATTTAAATATCAGAAGACGGGGTAGTTGGTTAATGATGAGTTACTTTAATTGGGAGTTAGCTGCTGGTTTTGGAGTGTTTTAATTTAGAAACTTTGTGTTGGCTTTCTTCTCTCAAGAAGCCTGTTTCCATTTGTGCTTATCGGAAAAATTTGTTTAATGCTTAACTTTTCCGGAAAACTTGCTTTGTTGTGTTCATTGAACTTCTTTGGCAAAAAATGTGTCAGTATTCTTCTTTAGAATGTGTGTTTCAGTGAGAATTTTAGACAGTTATCCTCAGTGTTCTTTTAAAACTGCCTACTTTAGTGTGCTTTCAAAGCGGCCTATTTCAGTGGGCTTTTACGGCAGACTACACCAGTAGTAAGCCTTTAAGGCAGCTTACATCAATGGGATTTTAAGGCAGCCTACTTCAGCGTGCGTTTTAAGGCAGGCTACAGTGGACTTACAATCTTACTTGATGACATTTTAAGGCATCTTAAATTTGTGTTCTTTTAAATCAGCAAGTAGAGTGCTTTTAAGGCAGCTTAAAAGAGTATGCTTTTAAGGCAGCTTAAAAATAGTATGCTTTTAAGGCAACTTAAAATAGTATGCTTTTAAGGTAGATTATTTTAGTGCGCTTTTAAGGTAGCTTATATCAGTGTGCTTTTAGGGAACCAACTTTATCGTGCTTTTAAGATAACCTACTTCAGTGTTCTTTAAGGCAGCACAATTCAATGTGCCATTTAAGAGACTGATTCAGTGTAACAAAGTAAAAAAAATAATAATATATTTTAAATATTCAAAAAACTATTTTAACAGTAAAATATTCACCAAAAAAACTCGAATAACCATTAAAAAATACGAATAAAACCTCAGAAGAGAAAGGAAAAATCCTAATGCGTATCTCAATCCTCCTGACTCGGTGCAAGTACCCCAATTTTTATCAGCACCTCCATTTCCGTGGACAAATACCTCCATGTCATCCGAGAGCTGTCCAAAAAAATATGACAAATGACTCCCTGCGGCACCGAAATTCTTCAGTAATAGATTTCCCTCTCCCTTTCACACGACCCATTGATTCTCCTCCTCTTTTACTGTTCTTCTTCCGCGTAAGACGTTGCTCATCAAAACGAAGAGCTCTCTCGGAGGAAGAGCAATGATGGGCCTGGATTGCGGAAATAATTTTACAAGGTGGAAGTTGGGGAAGTATTTAAATACCAGGAGACAGGGTAGCTGTTTAATGATGAGTTACTTTAATTGGGAGTTAGCTGCTGGTTTTGAAGTGGTTTAATTTGGAAACGTTGTGTTTGGAGTGCTTTTCAGAGTAGCTTGTTTTCTTTTTTGTGCTTCTTCGAAAAATTTTGTTTTCATGCTTAATTTACACTCTGCAAAATTTGTTTTTATTGTGATATCTGATCTTCTCTGTCACACTTTTTTTAGTTTTCTTGTTGAGAATGTTTGTTTCAGTGAACATTATAACCAATATAATCAGCGTGAACTTTTAGACAGTTCATCTCAGTGTGCTTTAAGGCAACTTATCTCAATATTCTTTTAAGGCAGCTTACCTCCGTGAACATTTTAGACATTTAAACCTAGTATGCTTTTAATGAAGCCTACTTAAGCGTGCTTTTAAGGCGGCTTACTTAGTGTTCTTTTAAAGCAGATTACCTTGGTGACCTTTTAAGGCAGCTTAAATCGATTAAGACAGAGATAGTTTTCATTTATTGTACTAAAATTTTCGCTTACTCTAGTTGAAGACACAGATTGGTAATAAAATAGAGAGTCACCCTATTGTAAAGAACAGAATGTTGGGGCTAACATCTCCTGCGATTTTCCTATTAGAAATATCCCATCTTTTTTTTTTTTCCCTTATAGGCATTTATTTTGGAAATTACACATTCTAAGAAGTGGTTCTGAATGTGATGTTATTTTGCTTATAAATTTGATCAAATGAAAAATATAATAAAATATTTCAAAAATTTCATATAAATGGATATTTTTAATTTTTTAAGCATTTTGTGGGAAAATATTATGCAAAAGAAGTGCTAAAAAGAACATAAATGCTAAATATTTAGAATAATTAAATTTAAATTTATTTACAGGTAAAAAAAACTGTATAATTTCTTTTGAAAATCATTGTATGAGTACAGACCTTTTCTCCTTTCGCGTAAACAGCATAGAGTAATAATGGCAATTAGTAAAGAATGTTGTCAAAAATCATCAAACTGTCATCGCATCGTAATTGCGAAAGTAACTTAAGGATAACGTTTGTTCTAAAGTAATAAACCTAATAAATGCTTTATTTTACTACAGAGCCGAAAAAGTAAGACCAATTTTTTTTTCAAAAAAACTCTTTATTTCTTCTTGCAAATTTATTTCATCGTCTTCAAAGTAATCCTTGCCCTTATCCCCGCAAACACAATGCACTTATGCCAACTCTTTTACCAATCTTCAATGCATGCTGAAAAAGTCATCGGCAGGCATGGCCTTCAAAGCGCGGGCCGATTTAAGTTGAATCTCTCCAATCAACTGAGGATGGTGTCCGCGGAGTGTCCTTTTAGTTTATGGAATAGCCAGAAGTTACACGGTGTGAATACGGTGGTTGTGGAACGATATGGGTTTCATTTTTGGCGAAAAAGTCACGAAGAATCAATGCAGTGTGAGCTGGTGTATTCAGTGTTTTCGGTACCAATAGATATTTGACGCGTTTGAGGCCCAAATGAAATTGACCGATCCTTTTAAAATTCCAAAATCATCAGCAAGGTTTCTATTTGTAAATCGATGGTTTGGGAGCACCAAATCTTTAATTTTTTGGGCGTGAGCTTCGTCGGTTGAAATGGATGATCGACCAGAGGGCTCTTCGTCTTTAACAACGCGTTCTCTGCCTTCTTTAAACTGCTTATACCACTTCTAAACTTTTCTTTCCAATATAGAAATGCTCACCACATGCCTTCTGCAACATTCTATACGTTTCCTCAAACAAAATTTAATGCAAGTTCTTTGCTCAATTAATTCTAACATTTAAAAATGGCCGGAATCAGTTTTACGTCTCACAAAGCCAAGCATAACTCAAACACTAATGAATATGTTGACGTCAAATGTCACACAAATGACAGGACCAGAGACCTAAAAAATAAATAAAATTGAAATTCCATAAGATCCCTGAATTTTAAATTGAAAATCGGTCTTAGTTTTGGATATTGTATTATTACTGCCCTATGGTTGAAACCATTTTGAGGTGAAAAATCGTCTTTCATATATAGTTGTGTTTATCTGCCTTACTCTATCATTTCTCTGATCTCTATCTTGTCAAAATATCTAAAGTGATAAAAACAATACCGTATATTTACATGTATAAGGCGATAAATTTCAGAACTTTTTTTCTAAAGTTAAATTACGGAAGACAGTTTATATATAGATCCGCTTATCTCGCGAAAAACTTAGAGGTAAAAACTTTTAGGTACTTTTTCCGTTAACCGCCGCAAGCAATAAATTGCCAAATATAGCAAAATATACCATGATTTTATTTCTTCGGCTACCATGATTACGTTTATATTTCTAAAGTGTACGTAAAAAAGTAATTTTAAATAAAGTTATTCGTTTTATGAAACTTAGTTGTTTTATTTTCGAAATTGTTTTATATTGCTTTTTCTGTTGCATCGTCACCAAAATGAAAAACCTGATGTTAGAGAAATTTGCTAACAAAAAAGCATGAAAAAGTTTCAGAAAGAAAAAGATCACCTGTAGTTGGAAATTTGACTTAAGAATTTTTTTGCCACTCAGCTTCAGACATAAAAATTGCGCAGAAAATAAGTCTAGCACAAATAACACATATCTTTACACGGGAACTACTGAATGGAGAAAAAAAACTAGATTCAAATAGGTTATCAGAGTTATAACACTAATCGCTCGCATCTGGGGTTTTACTTTACCACTATTTCACTGGAAAATGTTCCACCCGTTTTACTTGCTTGGCCGTATTTTCGCTCTCATAGTATCATTGCAATCCAGTTATCAAATCTCAAATTTTCTTTTTGATCCCAACATCGGCAAAAAGAAATATTCATATTCTACAACCAAATGGATAATATCTCTAAAGCCGCCATAGCAACAACCAAAACAAACTTAAATGTTATCAACAACTTCTTCCAGAAAGACAATTTTCAGTTCCCTCTTCAGCAAGCAAGTACACACTTGATTGCTCCACTTTACTGAGGGAGGAACTGAAAACTGTCTTTCTGGACGAAGTTGTTGATAACATTTGAAGTTTGTTTTGGATGAATTTAAAAAAATAAGTCAACAACTCCAATAAACGAACTTATTTCAAATGAAGATCAAGAAATCTCCACTCCAAACTTCCGCCGATCTCAGATTGTGTTTACTCCTTCCGTCCCTCTAGAGTAACTTTCTTGGTGGATCTACATTTAAACTACCATCATATCACTGTTTCCTGCTTCCCTTACCGCTACCATAAATATGTATATGAATTCACCAAATTCATATACATATAATCAGGTTAAATAAAAATTAATTGTCAGATAATTTACTATTTTTTTGCTTTTATTTATTTACTTTTTTAATTGTTATTATTTTAATATTTCTACAAAATTTACTTATTAATATTATCACTATTGCCTCCCTGATTAGTGTATCACCAAATTCTTTCAAAGAGTAGAAATGCATTTTGCGTTGGCACTCCAATGAGTTAAAAAATATAGTGGTAATTTGGTTTTGTTTGTCGCTCTACGGTCATTTTGTGCACACTTTAGGGTAATTAGCAATTTAGTAGTAGAGTTATAACTGTCGTCATTAGCATCTCGCTTTTTACTTTACATTAATTTGTTTGGAAAATATTTCACTCTTTTTACTGGCTTGGCAACATTTTCGGTTTCATGGTGCATGTTTGAACCTTACAGCATTTTTTTTCTCATTTCCTCTTATATACTAATTTTGAATTTGGCGCCAAATTTTTTGAAGAAAAAATTATCTGATTACATGCTGACATATAGGGTATTTAAAAATATAAGTATATGAAAGTGTCTACAATTTTTTCTACTTCAATGTCCAGAAAAAAATTAAATACAAACGAAATATTGATGCCAAGGTAATCCCAGACAAATTCTAAGTGAAAAATTGCGCTGTTAACACAGAATAAATAATTGTAAGATAAGTATGTCCCTCTATTTCAGTGGGCCGTGTGTGTGTGTGTGTTAAAGGTTTACTATGTGAACATCGTGACCCTTTGTTCTGTGACTTTGAAAATAACTACGTTCTTAAAATCCATTGCATAGTTTAAAGAGTTAAAAAGCAAAACAAATTTTATAAATCTATACACATTTAAAGTGCTTAATTTTAACTAAATTGTTTCATTAAAATTATCAAAAGTTAAAATGTTATTTTCTTTACCTATTTGGTAATGGTGCTCTTGTAGTAGAATATTAGGAAAAGGAAAAATAATAAATTATTTCCTTTTTATTTTATTATATCAAAACTTGAAATACTCATCTACGAGTACATGCACTTTATAGATTGCAAAATGAAAATGCTCTAAAGTGAGAGTGTTAGAATCAAAGCCTTTAAATTCATTTTGTTAATGCTTCCTGAATAACAAAGTAAAAAGGATCCCAGATTCCCCATAAACCCATGTTATTTCCAATAACGTAAGAGTAGCAAATGAAATTTGTGTTATAACAATTCAGGACCGTTAAATTGTTCGAGGCAGTGTAATATGTTATTGCTGAAAGCTTATTGTTAGTGTACAGATAATTCAAATTTAGAATCACAATGATTACATATGAGAAACAAAATTTTTAGCCTGTGTGAGATGATAATGCCATTGACTTTCAGTTAGAGAAATAGAATTTATTTATAATATCAATGACATTTATAGTAATAGATTTGCCAAAAAACAATAAAAAGTGTATGGTTTTCAATAGCTTTTGTAAACAATGTTTAGACTACTCCACCATAAACCTTGTTTGGATTTTTACTTCACAACCCATGTTTGGAGTACTCCTTCATAATTAATGTTTGAACTACTCATTCACTAGTCATGTGTAGAATTACGTTTAAATTCATGTTTAGAACACTCTTTCTTTCAACGAGTGATGAATTTGTAATTTAATGAGAGACAAATTCGCAAGAGTGCAAAACAAAAATGGTGCATGCCTCGGAGGTAAGGCAAGCAAGTTAGCGTGCCTCATGAGGATTGTATTTCTTCTTTGTGGTGCGGGGTAATCATAGTATTTGAAGTCTAAAGGATTTATGGTAAACCATCGCCTATGGTGGATTGAAGATGTAATAATCTATAAAAATCGCTCATAAAAACGATTCTTTCATTCGCATCATTTTATTCTATTCATTTTATTTCTTTATTCGCATCCGATTCTTTTCGTAAAATTGAGAAATAAAGAGCGTAAATGAGGGAATTTCCAAATTTTATTGTAACCTTCTGTCGTAGGTCATAGCCACAGTGAGTGCCAAATTCGGAAACCTCAGGTTCAAAACTGCGAATTTGTATATAGAACAAATATATTTTTATATTTATATTAAACATAAGATAATGAATCTATGATAATTGGGAGATATAGATTATTTGTCAATATAAATACAGTTGTCATAAATTGTATAAAAGGCAGTTGAATTGAAGTAAAAAGTTGGATTGAATGCATGGTAATGAGAAAAATATGAACTATTGATTAACTACAACCAGTTATACTTTGGATTAAAGTTTACAAATATTGTAATTATTGCTTAACATATTATATTTAGAAATATTTAATTATATTTTCTTGATTTATATTAAACTAAAAATTTGTCAGAATAAATATAATTATAATAATTCATGAACAGTTTTAAGTGCATAAATATCCATTTTAAGCACCTATAATTTTCTTCTAAACAAATCAGAAATAATTTAACGTGTGAAGCTCTATCAAAACAAAAACTTTTTATTTTTAAATACTGAATGCATTATGTATTTTACAAGAAAATAAAATTTATTTTTAATTCCTTTATTCAAATGCAGAAATAAAATAATAAAAATGTGAAATTTTCCTATGTTATTGTTATGTTAATTATTAAATTTATATTCTTTCTAAAAATTACAAATATTGCATTAGAAAATAATTTCTAAACATTAAAAGATTTTATTGGATTTCAATTTCTGATTTTAAGTATATAGTGTTGTCGGTTGGAGCGGGTACCACGTTGGGCGCCAGATTGCAGTATGCAAGTTGAGTGATCCGATTGTAGATGGGTTGTTTGGATAGAAATACTTATGGCACAGATTGTAGAACTCACAGCTTTATTCACACACACGCACAAACAACACACAATACAATAATTATCACATTTAAAGATATATAATTATAGATTCATGGAAGGATTCCACTTTTAAGCCGGAACCCCGCTAACAGGTAAGCGCCGGTTGCGCGAAATATACTTCCTCTCCAGGTGAGAATCCAGCTACTACGCTTTAGATTGCGTTAAATATATTTCCTCTCGGGATGAGAGAGACTGCAAACTAAAAGTTTCTGACCAGAAGCCCAAGTTGAGCTGAACTTCCTCTCTGGTGAGAGTCTTGAGGCCTACTGACCATTCCGCCTAAACGCCACAAAGGAGGCTCTTGAAGTACGGTTACAAATGTAAATAAATTTTTTGGAAAAATTAGTTTTAGAATTTTTTTTTCAATAATTACGATATGCATGGATTAAATTATTATTCAAAAATATATATATACAATGTAGATGTATAAATGATAAACAAAAAAAAGAAGAAAATTAATGAAAAAATGCTATGTTTTAAAGTTTGATAAAATATTTTATTTATACAAGATGTATATAATTAAACATAATTTTTACAAACATCTTACACCTTTTAATCTACACATTAAATAGAAACTGTTGCTATTCAAAGACCGTAATAAATAATCATTCTTTAAACAAACGTGTTTCAAAATTTTCTATTAAACATTTTAATTGAAAAACTGACCAGAAGTCGTTAGTCGTTGTTAAAATTCTTAACAATTTTCTTCACGCGGATAAATTATCTCCCCATATTTATTCATATGACAAAGAGAAAAATAACGGCTATTTCAACGAATTGATACCGAAAAACACATTTTTCGCTACGCGCTTTCATAAATTTTTTATAAAACTTCCTTTGAGACGAAAAAGAAAAAAAATATTAAGCTCCTTCCAAATTGTCTGCTCTTTTATGCAAATGCAAATGAAGCCCTCATCAATTAGGGCGAGTCAAAGAACAAAAAGAAGATTCGGTACAGAAAGATCGTTTTGCATATTTTTGCAGCGTCATCACCATCCCTGGAGCAGACAAAAATCGGAGAGTTATCTGTTTAATAAAGTTGTCGTTTTCTAATACATTGAGTTCACTTCAGAGATGTTATTAATATCATCTTCAAGTATCATCGAAACGGGGTCTATTTTAATAACTCGACTTTTATCACGAATGCTATGTTATTTAAATTTTTCGACACCATGTTGAATATTTTAATTCTGATAAATATTTGGAAAATATGTAAAATTTTCGTTTTTGTATTTTTGCATCTTTTTATGCTTTCCTTTGGGTTTAGGCTGTTTTTAGGCATAAGCCTAAATTTATAGGAAAATATAGGAGAAATTGTAGTAAGGAATTTATATTTTATATCCTTTCATTGAATTTATATAAAATGTTTACTAATTATTATTAATTGAAGTTCATCACTGATCATTAATTTCATATACGCATTATATGCAGAAGCCTAATTTCTTTTTTTTTGAAAATTATCGGTTTGATTGCTTTGTCGTCCTATGCTTATTTTGTGTACACTTCAGGCTAATTAGAAAGGGACCTATAGATTAACGTGGTTTCCGAAACACTAACAAACCACCATTCCACCGCCAGATTCGAACCTAAAGCCTTCGGTACGAATGTCCAGAGCGCTAACCGATTAAACATGACGCCTCTGGAATATTATCGGAGAAATTGCAAGTAAGGAAATTATATTTTGTATCCTTTCATTGAATTTATGTAAAAATTCCTCCTAATTATTATTGATGTCCATGCATGAATGTTCATGCAGTAATTTAATATATGCATTATACGCATAAGATTAATTTTTTTTTGTTTTATAAAATGCATAATTTATATATGATATACATAATTAAACGAATATTTTACAAATATCTTTCATTTTAATATACACATTAAATGGAAATATTTTTGCAATTCAAAGATCATAATAAATAATCATTCCTTAAACAAACGTGTTTAAAAATTTTCTATTAAACATTTTAATTGAAAAGTGACCAGAAGTCGTTAGTCGTTGTTAAAAGTCTTAACACTTTCTTGCAAGCAGATAAAATATCTCTCCATATTTACTGATATGACAAGGATAAAAAATAACGGCTATTACAACGAATTGATACTGAAAAACACATTTTTTCGCTACACGCTTTCATAAATTCGTTTTATAAAACTTCCTTTGAGACGAAAAAAAAAAATATATTAAGCTCCTTCCAAATTGTCTGCTCTTTATGCAAAATGCAAATGAAGCCATCATCATTTAGATGAGTAAAGAACAAAAGAACAAGAAAATGAAGATTTGGTACAGAAAGATCGTTTGCATATTTTACAGCGTCTTCACCATCCCTGAGAGCAAGCAAAATTGGAAAGTTATCTGTTAAATAAAGTTGTCGTTTTCTAACACGTTGAGCTCACATCAGAGAAATTATTAATATCACCTCTAAGTATCAATATTAAGAAAATATTTAACATTTTCGTCTTTTGTTTCTGTGTATTTTGTATTCATTTTTTTATACTTCCGTTTGATTTTATGCTTTTTTAAGGATTTATTAGCATAAGCCTAATTTTTTTAGGAAAAATAATGGAGACATTCTACACTCATGTCCATTAATTCAGAATCACACAGAAATTGAACTCTAAAAAGAAAAATTACACCTGTAGAATTATCACACACATCTTGAATATGCAAATTACAGGAAACCACCAGATTCAGCGGATAGTACGTCACAATAACGAGAGTGTAAGAGAGGGGTATATAAGGAATGGCGGCAAAGAAGTAAAATTGTTCACAAGCGCTTTAGAAAAGCCTTTTTAGTGCAATAACCGCATAGTTATGGCACAAAGGAAGCATTTTGGAGGATTTTTTATGTGGTAGAATTATCGGACGACTGGAATGTGGACGTACACAGCTGGAAGTATCCGAGGAACTTGGAATCGCCCAGAGTGTCATCTCCAGGCTTTGGCAAGAATTCCAAGATGATGGTAATGTGAGTAGATGTTACAGCACAGGTCTCCTCCGAGTTACAACGCCGAATGGAGGACCGATATTTAAAGAAAAGTTACTTCCAAAAGAAACAGACGGAGCACAGCATCAGACCTGTCTCGTCCTGTCTCTTCAGCTACCGGTACGACAGTTTCAAGGCAGACCGTGTACAGACGCTGGGGCACATTGGTCTATATGCTCGTAGGCCTGTCAGATGTGTTCCATTTACCACAACTCACTGTCGCCTGCGATTAACCTGGAGTAGAAGGCATGCATTGTGGACACCGCAACAGTGGTCTTGTGTGATGTTTTCCGACGAGTCCAGGTTTAGTTTGCAGTCTGATTCTCGCCGGACTTTCATATGGAGAGCGCCAGGTACCCGCTACCACCAAGAGAACACCATTGAACGACACCGTTACGGTGGTGCAGGATGGCTCGTTTCGGGAGGAATATTCTTGGTTCAGAACTGACCTGCATGTTCAGAGAGTGTAACGATGACAGAGCCACATCTATCGGGATGTCATTCTGGAACAACATGTACGTTTGTTTCGGTGCGCCATGGGTGCTGGAATTTCTGTTTATGTTATGGATGACAACGCCCGTCCTCACCGTGCAAACATTGTAGAGACGAATGCCTTCAATTGGAGGATATCACCCGTATGGATTGGCCAGCACATACTCACCGGACTTGAATCCAATAGAGCATATGTGGGATATGCTTGGCCGACGAATTGCAGCCCGTCAACCCCCTCCCACCTGTCAACCGGAACTTCGGAGAGCATTGCTTGATGAGTGGTGTAATATTCCCCAAGATCAGATTGATAATTTGATACTCAGCATGCCTAGGCGTTGTAAGGCCTGTATTGCATCGTCCGGGAGACATACTCCATATTAACTATCAGACTAACCCATGTTATACTGTTTTTTTTGTAAATAGGTTCTTTTTTGAAATTTGCTCCAGGGAGTAAAAATCGTAATTTTTATTAATTATGTCAAACATATAGCATCTTTTTTGCTCTTTACCTTTTGGTTAATAAATAGACTTTACAAATAAGTCAAATTTGTTTTGCTTCTGTCACTTTCTTTGCCTGAACTTCATTATCCTTAATTTATGGACATGAGTTGTAGTAAGAAAAATATATATTGTTATTTCATTGAATTTTTATAAAATACTTACTAGTCAATAATTGATCTCATCCATGATCCTTAATTTCCTATACGCCTTATATGCATAAACCTAATATTTTTAGTGAAATTTATGGAAGAAATTTTTAGGAAACAAATTATATGTTGTGTTCTTTCATTAAATTCATAAAATGCTTACTGATTATTCATTTGTGTTCATCCACGATCATTAATTTCATATAAGCATGATATGCAATTTAAAAAAAAAAAAAATTATCTGTTTGGTTTGTCGATCTAACGTTTTGTGCAAACTTTATACTAAATAGACCGGTACCTACAGTTTAACGTGGATTCGAACACTAATTGTTATCTATGCCACCGCCGGAAGTTATCGAAGAAATTTTAGTAAGGAAATTATATGTATGTTATATCCATTCATTTAATTTATATAAAATGCTTTCTAATTATTAATCGTTGTACATACATGATAAATATTTTAATTCCATATACGCATCATATGCATGAGCCTAATTTTTTAGGGAATATATCGAAGAAATTTTAATAATGAAATTATATTTTGTATTCTTTCATTGAATTTATATAAATGCTAATTGATGCCCATGCATGATCATTAATTTCATACACACATTATATCAATGAGATTATTTTTTATTATTTTTTTTATGCATAATTTATACGCGATATAAGTAATTAAACATAATTTTTACAAATATATTACCTTTTTAACATACACACATTAAATTGAACGTTCTGCTATTCAAAGGACAGTAATAAATAATCATTGTTCAAACAAAAGTGTTTCAAAATTTTCTATTAAAACTTTAATTGAAAACTGACCAGAAGTCGTTAGTCGCTGTTCAAATTCTTAACACTTTCTTTCACGCAGATAAATTATCTCCCATATTTATTCATATGACAAAGAGAAAATAGGCTATTTCAATGAATTGATACCGAAAAAACACATTTTTCGCTACACGCTTTCATAAATTCGTTTCATAAAACTTCCTTTGAGAAGACGAAAAAAAAGAAAAAAAAAAAATAAGCTCCTTCCAAATTGTCTGCTCTTTATGCAAAAATGCAAATGAAGCCATCATCATTTAGATGAGTCAAAGAACAAAGGAAAAAAAGAAAATTTGGTACAGAAAGATAGTTTGCATATTTTACAGCGTCTTCACCCTCCCTGGAGAGCAAGCAAAATCGGAGAGTTGTCTGTTTAATAAAGTTGTCATTTTCTAATACATTGTGCTCACATCAAAAAGTTATTAATATCACATTCAAGTTTCATCGAACAGGGTCGATTTTAATAACCTGACCTTTATCACAAATGCTACATTTAGTTGTCGACACCATATTGAATATTTTAATTCTGAAAAATTTTTGGAAACTATTTAACATTTTCGTCTTCGTTTCTGAGTATTTTTCATCCTTTTCTTATATTAATTTCATTTTAGGCTTGTTTTAGTTTTAATAGAATGAGCCCTAAATTTCTTAGGGAAAATATTGCACAAAGAGTAAGGAAATTATATATAACATTTCATAGAACATATATAAAATTCTTACTAATTAGTAATTTATGTTCATCCTTGATCATTAATTTCATATACGCATAATCTACATAAGGCTAATTTTTTTAAGAAAAATTATGTGAGAAATTGTAGTGAAGAAATTATATATAACATTTTATTGAATTTATATAATATGCTTACTAATTATTAATTGGTGTTCATGTATAATTATTAATTTCATATGTATGCATTATATGCATAAGATTAAATTTTGTTTTATAAAATGCATAATTTATACATGATATAAATAATTAAACATAATTCTAACAAAGATATTTCCTTTTAATATTCACATTGAAATGAAAATTTCGCTTTCTAAAACCATAATAAATAATCATTCTTTAAACAAACGTGTTTCAAAATTTTCAATTACAATTTTTAATTGAAAACTGACCAGAAGTCGTTAGTCGACGTTAAAATTCTAGACATTTTCCTACACGTGGATAAATTATTCTCTCCATATTTATTCTTATGACAAAGAGAAAAAAAAAAAACAGCTATTGCAAAAGAATTGATACCGAAAAACTCATTTTTCGCTACACGCTTTCATAAATTCGTTTTATAAAACTTCCTTTGAGACGAAAAAAAGAAAACAAAAAATTAAGCTCCTTCCAAATTGTCTGCTCTTCATGCAAAATGCAAATGAAGACATCATTATTTAGATGAGTCAAAGAACAAAGGAAAAAAAAAGAAGATTTGGTACAGAAAGATCGTTTGCATATTTTACAGCGTCTTCACCCTACCTGGAGAGCGAGCAAAATCGAGAGTTGTCTGTTTAATAAAGTTGTCATTTTTCTAATACATTGAGCTCACATCAGAGAAGTTATTAATATCACCTTCAAGTATCACCCGAAACGTAACTCTTAATTTTAGTTTTTCACACCATGAAATTGAATATTTTTAATTCTGAAATTTTTTGAAAATACTTAACATTTTCATCTTTGTGTCTGTGTGTAATTCTTTTCTGATGCTCTCATCTCATTTTAGGATTCTTTAAAATTTTATTAGTATAAGCCTAATATATTCTAAGAAACAATTCGGAGAAATTGTAATAAGTATATTTTAGTTTCTTTCATAGAATTTATATTAAATGCTTTCTATTTATTAATTAAAGTTCATCAGTGATCATTATTTAATTTCATACACGCTCTAGCATTTTTTTCTATGGGTAGAATTTATGCATTTCATTCGCTGGAGAGATGAATGCATATTCTTTTAAAGTACATAATAACAGCACATCAATCAAACTTGATAGCAGACGAGCTTTATTATGAGTAGTTATATTACATGTAATTAGTTGTTTTGTATTAATGGGAACAACCTGTCACTCAAATATGATAGCAAGATAATTCGAATCATGTATAACGAGACTCAGAAAATTAGCTGAATGTGTGCGACCTTCAGAAGTCGAAACAACTACATATTTGAATATGAACTATTTGCAGTTATTCCAACGTGCTTCTTAGTGATAGACCATGAGCTGAGAAATGTCTACTCTAAAGAGAAGTCAGAGTATCTCGTGCTTCCTCTCCATTGACATTCTTGCGTCATACTGACCATTTTGCTGACCGCCATAGAGGACGTTCTTGAAGTGCGTAGGAGGAAGCACGGTTGAATATGCAAGTAGTATTATGAAAAAATTAGTTTTAGATTTTTTTTTAATAATTAAGATATGCATGGATTAAATTATTATTCAATAAATATATACAATGTAGACGTATAAATGATAAACTAAAAAATAAATAAAAGAAAAATGTTATGTTTAAAAGTATTATAAAAATACATAATTTATACATTATTTAAATTTTCCACACCACGTTCAATATTTAAATACTGTAAAAAATTTTAAAAAATATTTAACATTTTCATCTTCGTTGCTGCATAATTTTGATGTTTTTTTATATTTGCTTTCAGTTTTGGCTTTAATTTTTTATTACAATAATCCTAATTTTTTTAGAAAAATATCGTCCAAATTGTAGCAAGGACTTTATATTTTATGTCTTTTCATTCAATTGATATAAAATATTTTCTAATTATTAATTGATGTTCATACATGATCATTAATTTCATATACGCATTATACGCATAAACCTAATTTTTTTAGGAAAATTATCGTTTTGGTTGGGTTTGTCGATCTACGGTCATTTTGTGTACACTTCAGGCTAATTAGATTAGACGTACAGTTTAACGTAAATTCCAATCCACTAACAAACATCCATACCACCGCTAGAATTCGAACCTGAAGCATGTACCAAAAATCCAGAGCTCTAGACAATTGAAAAACTTAATGGAGTAGTTATAGTAAGGAAATTATATTTTATGTCTTTTCAAATAATTTATATAAAATGCTTACTAATTATTAATTATTAATTGATGTCCATGCATGATCATTAATTTCCTGCACACATTATATGCATAAGATTATTTTTCTTGAGTGATTCAATGCATAATTTATTTATGATATAAATAATTAAACATACTTTTTACAAATATATTTTCTTTTAATATACACATTCATTTTCAAATTTTGCTATTCAAAGATTGTAATAAATAATCATTCTTTAAACAAACGTGCTTCAACATTTTCTATTAAAAATTTTAATTGAAAACTGAACAGAAGTCGTTAAAATTCTAAAATTCTTAACATTTTCACCCCGATAAATTATCTCCCCATATTTATTCATATGACAAAGAGAAAATAACGACTATTTCAATGAATTGATATCGAAAAAACACATTTTTTCGCTACACGCTTTCATAAATTCGTTTTATAAAAACTTCCTTTGAGACGAAAAAGAAAAAAAAAAAATTAAGCTCCTTCCAAATTGTCTGCTCTTCATGCAAAAATGCAAATGAAGCCATCATCATTTAGATGAGTCAAAGAACAAAAGAAAAAAAAAAGAAGAAGATTCGGTACAGAAAGATATCGTTTGCATATTTTACAGCGTCATCACCATCCCCTGGAGAGCAAGCAAAATCGGAGAGTTATCTGTTTAATAAAAGTTGTCGTTTTCTAATACGTTGAGCTCACATCAGAGAAGTTATTAATATCACCTTCAAGTATCATCGGAAACAGGGTCGGTTTAATATCTTAGCTTTTATCACAAATGCTACATTATTTAAATTTTCGACACCATATTAAATATTTTAACTTTGAAAAATGTTTATAAATGCTTAATAACATTTTCGTCTTTGTTTCTATGTAATTTGCATCCGTTTTTTATACTTCAGTTTGAGTTTAGAATTTTTTTAATGTTTTATTAGCATAAGATTAATTTTTTTAGAGAATTATCGGAGAAATTATATTTTTTTATTATTTTATGTAATTATATTTTATTTTCTTTCATTGAATTTTAACAAAATGCTTAGTAATTATTAATTGATTTTCATTCATGATCATTTATTTCATATACGCATTATATGCATAAGCCTAATTTTAAAAAAAAAAATTATGTAAAAATTGTAGTAAAAGAAATTATACATATAACATTTAATAGAATTTATATTAAATGTTTTCAGATTATTAATTGATGTCCATAATTGATCATTAATTTCATATACGCCTTAAATGCATAAGTCTAATTTTTGGAAAATTTTCGGAGAAATTATAGTAAGGAAATTAAATGTTGTGTCTTTTCATTGAAGTTATACAAAATGCTTACTAATTATTTATTGATGTTCATGCATGATCATTAATTTAATATAGTCATAATATATCATTAATTTAATATATGCATAAGATAAATTTTTTGTTTTATAAAATGCTTAATTTATACATGATATAAATAATTAAACATAATTTTTACAAATATCTCTCCTTTTAAACAAAACATTAATTTTGAAATTTTGCTATTCAAACACCTTACAAAATAATCATTCTTTAAACAAACGTGTTTCAAAATTTTCTATTAAAAATTTTAATTGAAAACTGACCAGAAGTCGTTAGTCGTTGTTAAAATCCTTAACACTTTCTTTCACACAGATAAATTATTTTCTCATATTTATTCATATGACAAAGAGAAAATATTAGCTATTTCATTGTATTGATACCGAAAAACACAATTTTCGCTATACGCTTTCACAAATTCGTTTTATAAAGCTTCCTTTGAGACGAAAAAGAAAAAAAAATTAAGCTCCTTCCAAAATGTCTGCTCTTCGTGCAAAATGCAAATGAAGCCATCATAATTTAGATGAGTCAAAGAACAAAGGAAAAAAAAAGAAGATTTGGTTCAGAAAGCTCGTTTGCATATTCAACAGCGGCTTCACCATCCCTGAGAGCAAGCAAAATCGGAGATTTATCTGTTTAATAAAGTTGTCGTTTTCTAATACATTTGGGCTCACATCAGAGAAGTTATTAATATCACCTTCAAGTGTCGTCGAAACAGGGACGATTTTAATAACTCAAAAGTCGAATAATGTAGCATTTGTGATAAATTATTTAAATTTTCGACACCATATTGAATATTTTCACTGAACATTTTTGGAAATATTTAATAACATTTTCGTCTTTGTTTCTACGTATTTTGTATCCGTTTTTTTAATACTTCATTTTAGGGTTTTTTTTAAAGTTTTATTAGCGTAAGCCTAATTTTTATAGAACAAATAATGGAGAAATTGTAGTAAGTAAATTACACTTTGTTTTTCATTGAATATATGTAAAATTTATGTGAGTAATTGTAGTAAAGAAATTATATATAATATTTCCCATAATTTATATTTCATGCTTTCTGATTATTAATTGATGCTTATCTATGGTTATTAATTTAATATAATCCTTATGTGACTAAGTCTAATTTTTTAGGAACATTATCGGAGAAATTGTAGTAAGAAAATTATATTTTGTGTCGTTTCATTGAATTTATATAAAATGCTTATTAATTATTAATTGATGTTCCTGCATGATCATTAATTTCATATACACATTATATGGGTAAGTCTATTTTTAAGAAAAAATTATGCCAGAAATTGTAGTAAAGATATTATATGTAACATTTTGAATTTATATTAAATGCTTTCTTATTATTAATTGATGTCTAACTATGATCATTAATTTCATATACTCATTATATGTATAAATCTAATTTTTAGGAAAATTTTCTTGAGAAATTGTTGTAAAAAAAATTATGTTTTGTACAGAAGCATAATATATTTAATATAAAATGCTTACTAATTATTAATTGATGTTCATCAATGATCAATAATTTCATATACGCATTATATGTATAAGATAATTTTTTTTGTCTTACAAAAAAACAATTGATTTTTTATAATAGCTAATTTTAAAATTTTTTTATTTAATTAAACGTAATTTTAATTTAATAATAAAAATACGTTTAATTATTTATATCATGTACAGAAACTAACTAATAGTTATTTATACATGATATAAATAATTAAACGTAATTTTTAAAAATATCTTCCTTTTAAACCACACATTAAATAGAGAATTTTGCAATTCAAAGACCCTAATAAATATTCATTCTTTAAACAAACGTGTTTTAAAATTTTGTATTAAAAATTATAATTCAAAATTGATCAGAAGTTGTTAGGCGTCGTTAAAATTCTTAACACTTTCTTTCAAGCAGATACATTATCTTCTATTTATTCATATGACAAAGACAAAAATAACCGCTATTTCAATGAATTGATACCGAAAAACATGTTTATTCGCTACACGCTTTCAAATATTCGTTTTATAAAACTTTCTTTGAGACGAAAAACAAAGAAAAAAAGCTAAGATCCTCCCAAATTGTCTGCTCTTTACGCAAAATGCAAATGAAGCCATCATCATTCAGACGATTCAAAGAACAAAAGAAGAAGATTTGGTACAGAAAGAACGTTTGCATATTTTGCAGCGTCATCACCATCCCTGAGCGCAAGCAAAATCGGAGAGTTATCCGTTTAATAAAGTTGTCGTTTTCTTTATACATTGAGCTCGCATCAGAGAAGTTATTAATATCACCTTCAAGTATCATCGAAACAGGGGCGATTTTAATGACTCGACTTTTATCGCAAATGCTACATTTAGTTATCGACATCATATTGAATATTTTAATTTTAGAAAATTTTTGGAAAATATTTAATATTTTCGTCTTTGTTTTCTTTGTAATCTGCATCCACTTTTTTTCATACTTCAGTTTGGTTGTAGGCTTTTTTAAAGTTTTATTAGCATAAGCCTATTTTTAGGAAATTGTAGTAAGGAAATTGTATTTTGTATCATTTTATTGAATTCATATAAAAATTCTTTCTAATTATTAATTGATGTTCATTCATGATCATTAATTACATGCACGCATTATATACGTGCATGGAATTTAAGTTTAATTAAATAGCCTAATTTTTTATGGAAAATTATCGGAAAAATGCAGTAACGTAATTATATTTTGTGTATTCTCGTTTAATTTATATAGAATTTTTGCTAATTATTATTAATTGCTTTTCATCCATGATCGTTAATTTAATATACTTATTATATGGATAAGCTTAACATACGCATTATATGCATAAGCCTCATTGTTTTACAGCATTTAGCGGAGAAATTTATATTTTATGTCTTTTTCATTCAATTGATATAAATGATTACTAATTATTAATTGATGTTCATGCATGATCATTAATTTCATATGCGCACTATATGCCCAAGACTAATTTTTTTAGTAAAATTATCGAAGAAATTGTAGTAAGGAAATTCTATTTTATATCCTTTAATTGAATTTATATAAATGCTTTCTAATTATTAATTGATGTTCATCCATGATTATTAATTTCATATGCGCATTATATGGATATTAATTTTTTGGTTTTATAAAATGCATAATTTATACATGATATAAATAATTAAACATTATCTTCCTTTTAATATACATATTAAATAGAAAATTTTGCTATTCAAAGACTGTGATAAATACTCACTTTTTAAACAAACGAGTTTCAAAATTTTAATTGAAAACTGACCAGAAGTCGTTGGTCATTGTTAAAATTCTTAACAGTCTCCTTCACAAGGATAAATTATCTCCCCATATTTATTCATATGACAAAGAGAAAAATAACGGCTATTTCAATGAATTGATACCGAAAAAGCACATTTTTTTCCCTACACGCTGTAAATTCGTTTTATAAAACTTCCTTTGAGACGAAAAAGAAAAAAAAAAAAATGAAGCTCCTTCCAAATTGTCTGCTCTTTATGCAAAAAATGCAAACGAAGCCATCATCATTTAGGCGAGTCAAAAAGAACAAAAGAAGAAAAGAGAAGATTTGGTACAGAAATATCGTTTGCATATTTTGCAGCGTCTTCACCATCCCTGAGAGAGCAAAATCGGAGATTTATCTGTTTAATAAAGTTGTCGTTTTCTAATACGTTGAGCTCACATCAGAGAAGTTATTAATATCACCTTCAAGTATCATCGAAACAAGGTCGATTTTAATAACTCGACTTTTACCACAAATGTTAGATTATTTAAATTTTCGACACCATATTGAATATTTTGACTTTGAAAAATGTTTGGAATTACTTAAAAACATTTTGTCTTTGCTTCTGTGTATTTTTTATCCGTTTTTTTTTATACGTCTGTTTTACTTTAGGCTTTTAAAAATTTTATTAGCATAAGTTTAAATTTTTAAATAAAAAATAACGGAGAAATTGCAGTAAGTAAATTGTAATTTTTGTCCTTTCATTGAATCTATATCAAATGCTTTCTAATCATTAATTGGTGCTCATCATTCATCACTATTTTAATGTTATACATGCTGTAGAATTCTTTTCTCTCGGGAAGAGTTTTGGTTTTTCATTCACAGAAATGAAAGAATGCATACATTATAGCAAACCATGACTCAAATTTGACAGCAGCAAGCAGTGATGTGGGTAGGTATGTTACATACAATTTGTGTTTTGTGCTAATCAGAACAACCTGTCACCAAATATAACAGCTGATAATCAATGCCATATATAATTAGATTCATGAAATTAGCTATTGCCTTTGTGACCTTCACAGGTCGAAACAATTATAGATGGGATATAGACTCCACCATGACTTATTCCATTATTAGAACAAAAGCTGAGAAATTTCTACTTTAATGAGAAGTGAAAGCTCACTCACTCCCCCTCTTGACAATTTTCTTAAAGGGATGTTTTTGGAAAAGATATAAGGATTGACGAAGATTGTTGTTTTTTCTCCTTTTTTTCTGAAGTGACTGGATAGGCAGGACTTTCCGCTCATTTTCCAAAGTGATCCCTTTGTGGTTTCGTGTTTAACGCCGTGTGATAATGAAGGTCTGCCAAAAGAAAAGACAATTAAATTTGACGTATATTCGAGAACTCTGGAAATTTCCGATCTTGTAGTGAACTGCATTTGTGATAAAATTTATATTTTTGATTTTAATTTCTTTTATAATAACTCAGAATTCTGTATCTCTATGCATATAATGCTTGCAAATAAAAATTAATATGTTCTCATGGACGTGAAAATGGCACTCTTCTTGAAGTCGTTATAGGTCTAATATCGGAAGAGAAGTTACAACGAAAACTATTTTTTGTTTAGTTATTTTGTTATATACCGCCGTATATTTAATTTATTTTAATAATGATAGATGATTTCAACATAATAATTTTAAATACGTAAAAGTTATAAACTAAGTTAAAAATAAAGTAAAATAAATTAAATTAAATGGAGGTCCGTTTTTTTTTTTTCAATAATTATAATTGTTTGTTCGTTTCCCTAAGAATAAAAATTTTAATTAAAATTAAGTTAAGAATCAAAATTTAATTTAAAAATAAGAATTTATTGTGTTTAATATAACTTTTTAGGTTTTGCATTATATTTTGCGTCTTTTCATTGAATCTATATAAAATGCTTAATAATTATAAAATGATCATCCATGATCATTAATTTCAAATACGCATTATATGCATAAATCTGGTTTTTTTTTGGAAATTTATCGGAGAACTTGTAGTAAAGTAATTACATATCATATTTAACATATTGTATATTATCGTAACATTTTGTATCTTATCTTTATAATTCATATCCATCATTTAAGAATAATACTTCAGTAATTTCATACTCTAGAGAAAATATTTCAACAATTCAAGCACATTAGCCCAAACAAACCATTCAAACACAGAAACAAGGGCAATCTTAAGCATTGTAAGACATCGATTCTACATTCGATCCAACTACATACGGAACTAGCGTAAAGAGAACGTTACATCCTAATACAAACCAAACTGAAGTCGTCGTGCACACTGCAGTTGACTTCTGGAAACGAGCTCTGAAGAACATCCCATCGAGCCATATGAAGCTCAACACCCCTCTTAATCGCCCTGCTGCACTCGCGGGGACATCTTGCGCAGTCATCAAGGTCCGTCGTCAACGCAATCTTCCTCTTAATTATCCTTAACCCGCTTCCGCTCGAATAGAATTATCCCGGCTCTTTCTTCGCCGGCGTCTCTGACCCCGGGGATCCTGATTACCGACGCACTTAAGGATTGTGTCGACTGGACGATCGCTGGCAATAAGGTGAATGGGCGATCCTTTCACACGTTGCGCATTCGTTGGCGGACAGGTCTCTGCTGTTTGGAGAAGAAGCGTTTGCGATATTGGTTGTTTCGTCTGCTTAATGTTAATAGTGGAATTATTACGAAGCGATATGAATTGGCGAATTAGCTAAGGTGTCGACAAATGCTTTTTTATTAACTACCTGCTTTCTTGCTTTAATCGGCCTCCTCTATATTTTGCAGTAAGAAAATTATATTATGCGTCCTTTCAATGAATTTATTTTAGATGCTTTTTAATTATTAATTGAGGTTTGTCCATTATCATTATCACATGTTTCATACATTCTATCTATAAGAGTAATTTTTTTGTTGGAAAATTATCGGAGAAATTGTTTTAAGGTAAATATTTTTGGTCCTTTGATCGAATTTATATTAAAGGCTTTCTAATTATTAATTGATGTTCAGCCATGATTTTTAATTTCTTATGTGCATTATATGCATTATCCTAATGTTTTAGAAAAATTATTGGATAAACTGTAGTATGGAAATTATATATAACATTTCATAGAGTTTATATTAAATGCTTTCTAATTAATAATTAAAGTTCATCCATGATTAATGATTTAAACAAAATTAATAATAGTTTAAAATGTTTAAGTTTTAAAAATATATATATCAAGTAAAAAGAAATCAAATTAAAGAACGATTCGATTTTTTTTGTTTTCTGTAATTATAAATGTTTGTCCGTTTCACTAAGAATAAAAATTGAATGTATGATGTTTAATATTACTTTGCAGAGTTAATTTTGAAATAATTTTTATTTTTGCATCTTATAAATTATCATACCGATTAATGTTATTGTAACACTACATTCTGTGTATTTTCATTGAATTTATATAAAATGCTTACTAATTATTAATTGATGTTCATTCGTGATCAATAAATTCGTATACTCAAATTTATTTTTTAAAAAAAATTGTTATATCGCAACAGTGTATTTAATTTTTTTAATAATGATCAACGATTTCAACGTAGTTTATAATTGACAGGTGTTTAAGATAATATATATATACATATTTTTAAACTTAAGGAAGTAATAAAAAATAATCAAATTAAAGAAAGGTTCAATATTTATTCAGTAATTATAAATGTTTGTCCTTTCACAAAGAATAAAAACTAAATTTATTATGCCGAATAAAGCTTTGCAGGATAACGAATTTTCAATGTGTGTTATTTTAAAATGTCAGAATAATTAATATTATTGAACATTATTTGTTTCTCTATAAATTATATCATTCCCTTTAGAATAATACTTTATTAATCTCATATCTTACAGAAAATATTTCAATAATTCCAGCACATTAGCCAAAATAAACTATTCAAACAACAATTAACAAGGACAATCTTAACCACTGTACGACATCGATTCTACGTTCGATCCAACTACATCCGAACTAGCTTAAGAGAACATTACATCCTAATACAAACCAAACAGAAATCGTCGTGCACACTGTAGATGACATGTGGAAACGAGCTCTGAAGAACATCCCACCGAGCCATAATGAAGCTCAACACTCCCTTAATCGCCCTGCTGCACTCTGTGGGGACATCTTCCGCAGTCATCAAGGTCCGCGCAATCTTCCTCTTAATTATCCTTAACCCGAGTCCGCTCAAATAGAATTATCCCGGTTCTTCTCTTCGCTGGCGTCTCTGACCCCCGAGGATCCTGATTACCGAGGCACTAAGGATTGATTGTGTCGATGGTGGACGATCGCCGGCAATGAGGTGAATGGGAGATCCTTTCACACGTTGCGCATTCATTGGTGGACAGGTCTCTGCTGTTTGGAGCAGAAAGAATTTCCCGATGCGCTGATATTATAATAATTGTGAAATTATTTCGAAGCAATGTATACTGGGGAAATAATTAAGGGGCGAGAAATGTTTTTTAATAACTATCGCTTCAAAAAGTTGGTTGATTTTATTGCCTCCTATAATATAATATTGTGCAATTAAAGTAGGAAAAGCAAATAAGATATTTATGTGAATTTTTTATAAAGCTGATTTAATGTTCATTAGATAACCTTTTTTTTTTTTTTTTTACTACTACACCACACCAAATCACATCACATCACTGTGCCTAGAGCTGAGTTGTCGCTTTTACAGTTTGGGGGAATGATGTGGGTGAAAAAATGTCTGATTAGGCTCTGTGATGCTCTAAGGTCAATGATACCGGCACCTACGGATTAAAGTAGATTCCAAACCACTACAAATATCAATGACACCGCCGGTATTTGAACCCGAAATGTCTGTTCCCGTGCGTTAGAGAACTAATCACTCTGCCATCAGGCACCATTTTAGTATATCAATGTATATTCAGTTTATTTTAATAACGATCGATAATTCCAACATAGTTCATAACTTTTTGTTATTTAAAAAAAATATATATTAAGAAAAAAATTAAATTTAAGGAAGGTTCTTTTTTTTTTTTCAGCAATGATAAATGTCTGTCAGTTTCACACAAGAATAAAATGAATTTATTGTGTTTAGTAAAACTTTGCAGGCGTTAATTCTGAAACGAATTTTTTATGCTTACACGTATTATAAAATATCAAAACCAATTGATGTTATCGTAGCATTATATTTTGTGTCTTTTTATTAAATATATTTAAAATAGTTATGAATTATAGATTGATGTTCATCGATGATCATTAATTTCATATATGCATAAGCCTAATTTTTAATACGAAAATTATAGGAGAAATTGTAAAAGGGTAATTATATATCATATTTACCATATCGCATCTTATTTGTGCTTTTAAATCCTATCCTTAAGAATAATACTTTTCTATTAATTTCATACTCTAGAGAAAATATTTCAACAATTGGGACACATTAGCCCAAACAAACCATTCAAACAACAATGAACAAGGACAACCTTAACCATGTACGACATCGATTCTACATTCGATCCAACAGCATCCGAACTAGCCTAAAGAGAACGTTACATTTTAATACAAACCAAACTGAAGTCGTCGTGCACACTGTAGTTGACGTCTGGAAACGAGCTCTGAAGAACATCCCATCGAGCCATAATAAAGCTTAAACACCCCTTAATTGCTGAGCTGCACTCGCGGGGACATACTTCCGCAGTCATCAAGGTCCACGCAATCTTCCTCTTAATTATCGTTAGACCGGGTCCGCCCGAATAGAATTATCCCGGCTCTTCTCTTCGCCGGCGTCTCTGACCCCGAGGATCCTGATTATCGAGGCACTTAAGAATTGTGTCGACGGTGGACGGTGGACGCTGGCCGGCAATAAGGTGAATGGGAGATCCTTTCACACGTTGCGCATTCATAGGTAGACAGATCTCTTCTGTTTGGAGCAGAAAGGTTTTGCGATGCGCCAATATTAATTGTGGAAATTATTTCGAAGCAATGTATACTGGTGAAATAATTAAGGGGTCGACAAATGTTTTTTAATAACTTTCCTTTCAAAAGTTATTTTATTTCCTCCTATAATATAATATTGTGCAATAAAGTTGGAAAAGTAATTAAAATATTCATGTGCATTTTTATAAGGATGATTCAACGTACGTTGGATAAAATTTAAGGGGTGGCACACTGTTACTACTGCATCACCCCACATCACTGTGCCTAGAGCTGAGTTGCGCCTTTACAGTTTGGGAATATTGTGGGTGAGAAGAAGTCTGATTGCGCTCGGCGACACTCTATAGTCAAATGAGATCGGGACCTACGGTTTAAAGTGAATTCTGAACCACTACGATATATCCATGTCATTCCGTTTTTCGAACCCGAAGTCTGGGGGCACCGATTGGTAGAGAACAATTCACTCGTGGCATTTATTGTATGCCAAGGTATATTGAGTTTATTTTAATAATGAACGATAATTCCAACATAGTTAATAATTTTAAATAACTAAAATTTATAATGTTTTAAAAAAATATATATTTAGAAAAAAATTAAATTTTAGGAAGATCCGATTTTTTTTCAGTAATTATAAATATTTGTCCTTTTCAGTAAGAATAAAAATTGAATTTATTTTGTCAAATGAAACTTTTGCAGGCATTAAATTTGTAACGAATTTTTAATTCCTGTTTAAGTTAAAATATCAAACCAATTAATGTCATTATATTTTATTTGTTTTGTATAATTCATATCCTTTACTTAAGGATTATACCTTATAAATTTCATACTCTAGAGAAAATATTTCAACAATTGGAGCACATTAGCGCAAACAAACCATTCAAACACACGAACAAGGATCATCTTAACCACTGTTTGACATCGATTCTCCATTTTATCCAACTACATCCGAACCAGTCTAAAGAGAACGTTACATCCTAATACAAACCGAACTGAAGTGGTCGTGCAAACTGTAGTTGGCATGTGGAAACGAGCTCTGAAGAACATCCCATCGAGCCATAATGAAGCTCAACACCACCTTAATCGACCTGCTGCACTCGCGGGGACATCTTTCGCAGTCATCAATGCCCGCGCAATCTTCCTCTTAATTATCCTTAACCCGCGTCCGCTCGAATAGAATTATCCCAGCTCTTTCTTCGCCGGCGTCTCTGACCCCGGGGATCCTGATTACCGATTCACTTAAGGATTGTGTCGACGGTGGACGATCGCCGGCAATAAGGTGAATGCGAGATCCTTTCACACGTTGCGCATTCGTTGGCGGACAGGTTTCTTCTGTTTGGAGCAGAAAGCATTTGCGATAAGCTAATATTATATTAATTGTGGAAATTATTTCGAAGCAATGTATACTGGTGAAATAATTAACGATTCGGCAAATCTTCTTTTAATAACTATCGCTTCAAAAGTTCGTTTATTTTTTTTTGCGTCCTATAATATACTACAGTGCAATTAAAGTCAAATAAGATATTTATGGGAATTTTATAAGTATGATTAAACGTTCGTTGGATAAACTTTAAGGGGTGTACACATGTTCTACTACTAAACACATCACTGTGCCAAGAGCTGAGTTGCCCCTTGACTTTGGGAATGATGTGGGTAAAAAGAAGTCTGATTGGGCTCTGTGATACTCAATGGTCAAATGAGATAGGGACGTATGGCTTAAAGGGAATTCGAACCATTACAAATATCCATGACACTGACGGTATTCGTACCTGAAGTCTGTTGCACCGAGCGCTAGAGAATAATCACTCGGCCATCTGGGACCCTTTTTTGCTGTATACGACGGAATAATTAGTTTATTTTAATAACTATCGATAAATCCAACATAGTTTTTAACATTTAGTTATTTAAAATAATTTAAGTTTTTAAAAATACATATATTACGAAAAAAAAAAATAAATTAAAAAAAGATCTGATTTTCATTTTCAGTAATTATAAATATTTGTCCGTTACACTAAGAATAAAATTGAATTTATTGCATTTAATAAAACTTTACAGGCATTAATTTTGCAACTAAATTTTAAAGCGTGTTTATTTTAAAATATCAAACCGATTAATGTTATTATATTTTATTTTTTTTTTATAATTCATATAATCCTCTGAGGAATAATACTTTACTATTAATTTCGTACTTTGGAGAAAATATTTCAACAATTGGGGCACATTAGTCCAAACAAACCCTTCAAACACTCGAACAAGGACAATCTTAACCACTGTAGTACATCGATTCTACATTCGATCCAACTACATCCGAACTAGCCTAAAAGAGAACTTTACATGCCCATTACAAACTAAACTCGTCGTGCACACTGTAGTTGTCGTCTGGAAACGAGCTCTGAAGAACATCCCATCGAGCTATAATGAAGCTCAACACCCCCTTAATCGCTGTACTGCACTCGCGGGGACATCCGCACTCATCAAGGTCCACGCAATCTTCCTCTTAATTATCCTTAACCCGCTCGAATAGAATTATCCAGACCCTTCTCTTTGACGGCGTCTCTGACCCCCGACTATCCTGATTACCGAGGCACTTAAGGATTGTGTGGATGGTGGACGGTCACCGGAAATAAGGTAAACGAAAGATCCTTTCATACGTTGCACATTCTTTGGTGGACAGTTCTGCTTTTTTGAGCAGAAAGCATTTGCAATGTTTATTGTTTCGTCTGCTTCATGTTAATTGTGGAATTTATTTCGAAGCTATCTGTATTGGTAGAATAATTCAAGGGTCGACCTGCATCAAAAGTGTTTTGGTTTTATCGATCTGATATAACATATGATGTTTTTTTTTTTTTAAACGAAGAAACTTTTAAAGCGGTAGTTAATAAAAACCATATTATGTTATAGGAGGTCGATAAAAAAAAATTTTAAAGTGGTAGTTATTATCGATATTCTATAAAATATGTTTTTTAATAACTACTGCTTAAAAGTGTTTTGGTTTGATCGAACTTCTATAACATAATATGTATTTTTAATAACGATCACTTCAAAAAATTTTTTTTTGGTTTTATCAACCTCCTATAACCTAATATAAAGTTTTTTTTTTTTAATAATTACCGCTTCAAAAATTTCTTGGTTTTATCGACCTCCTATAAAAATAACGCAATGCTTTTCTAATAACAACAGCTTGAAAAGTTTTTTATCATTCTATTTTATCGACCTCCTATGTTTTAGTTTATTTCGAAGCTATGTATACTGGTGTAATAATTAAGGAATTCGACGAATGTGTTTTAATAAAGAACGCATCAAAAAAGGTCGTTGATTTTATTATCTCCTATAATATACGTTTGTGCAATTGAAGTCGGAAAAACAAATAAAATATTATGTGATTTTTTATGAGGATAATTCAAGGTTGTTTGGATAAACTTTAAAGGGCGGTACACTATTACTATTACTGCTGCTGCTACTACTATTACTACGCCATACCACATCAATGTGTCCAAAGCTGAGTTGCCCCTTTCCATTTGGGAATGATGTAGGTGAGAAGTTTGATTGGGCTCTGTGGTGCTCTGTGGTAAAAATGAGCCCGGGACCTGCGACTTAAAGTATATTCCGACCTACTACAAATAATCATGGCACCATCGGTATTCGAACCTGAAGTCTGTGGCACGGAGGGCTGGAGAACTAATCACTCGGCCATCAGGCACCATTTTGTTGTATACCACGGCATATTGAGTTTATTTTAATAACGATCAATAATTCCAACATAGTTAATCATTTTAAATAACTAAAATTTATAAAGTTTTAAAAATATACATTAAAAAATTAAATTTAACGAAAATCCACTTTTCGTTTTCAGTAATTATAAATATTTGTCCGTTTCACTAAGAATAAAAATTGAATTTATTGTGTTTAATAAAACTTTGCAAGTATTAATTTTGAAACGAATTTTTAAAAGCGTGTTTATTTAAAAATATAAAACCGATTAATGTTATTATACCTTATTTTGCTTTATAATTTCTAATTATAATAAATTATTTGCTTTATAATTTCTAATTATAATTTCTTTATAATACATTCATATTAATGTTGTACTCTAGAGAAACTATTTTAACAATTGGGATACATTAGCCCAAACAAACCATTCAAACACATGAAGAAGGACAATCTTAACCATTATACGACATCGAGTCTACATTCGATACAACTTCATCCGAACTAGCCTAAAGAGAACGTTACATCCTAATACAAACCAAACTGAAGTCGTCGTGCACACTGTAGTTGACGTCTGGAAACGAGCTCGGAAGAATATCCTATCGAGCCATAATGAAGCTCAACAACCCCCTTAATCGCTGTACTGCACTCGCGGAGACATCTTCCGCACTCATCAAGGTCCACGCAATCTTCCACTTAATTATCCTTAACCTGTGTCTTCTCGAATAGAATTATCCCGGCTCTTCTCTGCGCCGCCGTCTCTGACCCCGAGGATCCTAATCACCAGGGCACTTAAGGATTGTGTCGATGGTGGACGATCGTCGGCAATAAGGTGAATGGGAGATCCTTCCACACATTCATTGGCGGACAGGTCTCTGCTGTTTGGAGCAGAAAGCATTTTGCGATACGGACTGCTTCGTCTGCTTCATATTAATTGTGGGAATTATTTCGAAGCGATGCATATTGGTGGAATAGCTAAGGGGTCGGGAAATGTTTTTAATAACTAACTCGCTTCAAAAGTTCGTTGATTTTATTGCCTCCTGTGATATACTATTGTGCAATTAAGGTGAAAAAGCAAATAAGATATTTATGTAAATTTTTATAGGGATGATTCAAAGTTCATTGGATAAACTTTGAGGAGTGTACACTATCACTACTACTACACCACATCACACCACTGTGTCCAGAGCTGTGTTGCCCTTTACAGTTTGGGAATGTTTGTGGGTGAGAAGTCTGATTGGGATCTGCAAATGCTCTACTGTCTAGTAAGAATGGGACCTACGGCGTAAAGTAGTTTTCAAACCTGTGCAAATATCCATGGCATAATTGGTATTTGAAGCCGAAGCCGAAGTCTGTGGCACCGAGCGGTAGAGAACTAATCACTCGCCATCATATCATTTTGTTGTATACCACGGTATATTGAGTTTATTTTAATAACGATCGATAATTCTAACATCGTTTATAACTTTTAGTTATTTAAAATGATTAAGTTTTTTTAAAAATATATATATTAAGAAAAAAATTATTTTCCGATTTTCTATTTCAGTAATTATAAATATTTGTCCTTTCCTAAGAATAAAAATTGATTTTTTTTTGTGTTTAATAAAACTATGCAGGTGTTAATTTTAACGAATTTTAAAGAGTGTTTATGTAAAAATATCAAACCGATTAATGTTATTGTACCTTATGTGTGCTTTACAATTCATATCCTTCACTTAAGAATAATACTTTAATAATTTCTTGCTCGAGACAAAATATTTCCAACAATTCCAGCACATTAGTCCAAACAAACCATTCAAACAACAATGAACAAGGGTAATCTTAACCACTGCATGACATCGATTCTACATTCGATCCAACTACATCCGAACTAGCCTAAAGATAGCATTACATCCTAATACAAACCAAACTGAAGTCGTCGTGCCCACTGTAGTTGACGTCTGGAAACGAGCTCGGAAGAACATCCCATCGAGCCATATTGGAGCTCAACACCTCCTTAATAGCTCTACTGCACTCGCGCGGACATCTTGCGCAGTCATCAAGGTCCGTCGTCACGCAATCTTCCTCTTAATTATCCTTAACCCGCTCACCGCTCGAATAGAATTATCCCGGCTGTTTCTTCGCCGGCGTCTCTGACCCCCGAGGATCCTAATTACCGAGGCACTTAAGGATTGTGTCGGCGGTGGACGATCGCCGGCAATGAGGTAAATGGAAGATCCTTTCGCACGTAGCGCATTCGTTGGTGGACAGGTCTCTTCTGTTTGGAGCAGAAAGCATTTGCGATATGAATTGTTTCGTCTGCTTCATATTAATTGTGGGAATTATTTCGAAGCTATGTACATTGATGAAATAATTAAAGGGTCGACAAATGTGTTTAATAACTACTTTGCGTCAAAAGTTTCTTGCTTTTATCGGCCTCCTCAATATATTGTAGTGAGGAAATTATATACTGCGTCCTTTCAAAGAATTTAAATGACATGCTTTCTAATTATTACTTGATGTTCATCCATTATCATTATCACATATTGTATATACATTCTATGCATACGAGCAATTTTTTTTTGGAAAAGTTTTTGGCGAAATTGCGGTATGGAAATTGCATTTTTATCCTTTCATTAAACTTATATAAATTGATTACTAATTATTAATTGATGTTCGTCCAGGATTATTAATTTCGTATAGTCAAACTTATTTAAAAAAAGATTTTTGTAATATGTCAAAATATACTTAATTTATTTTAATAATGATCAACAATTTCAACTTAAGTGCTTAAAATGAGAGTTAGGTGTTTAAAATGATTAATTTTTAAATATATGTATATAGTCAGCTGAAAAAATGAAACTTAAAGAATGATCGATTTTTTTCAGTAATTATAAATGTTTGTCTGTTTTACTAAGAATGAAAAACCAATTTATTTTGTTTAAAAAATACCTTCAGGTTCGGTTTGTCGCTCTACGGTCATGTTGTGCACACTTTAGACTAATTAGACTGAGATCTACGTACTACCTTAACGAGGATTCCGAATCACTAATAAACATCCATACCCCTACCAAAATTTCAACTTGAAGGATCAAAGGTAACAGCGCCAGCCAGCCTTGGCCAACAGACAGCAAAACCTTTGCAGGAGTTAATTTCTTAATGAACTTCCAATATGTGTTCATTTTAAAATATCAGACAGATTAATGTTATTTGTACCTTATTTGTGTTTCTTAATTCATATACTTCACTTAAGAAAAATACTTTATTAATTTCATACTTGGGAGAAAATATTTCAACAATTGGGGCAAATTAGTGCAAACAACAATGAACAAGGACAATCTTAACCACTGTATGACATCGATTCTATATTCGATCCAAATACATCCAAACTAGCCTAAAAAGAACGTTACATCCTAATACAAATCAAACTGAAGTCGTCGTGCACACTGTAGTTGACTCTTATAACACTTGTGTGTTTAAAATGATTAAGTTTTAAAATATATGTATAAATTAGGAAAAAAATTAAATTTAAGGAAGATTAAATTTTTCTGTCAATATTTATAAATGTTGGTCCCTTTCACTAAGAATTATTAAGTACATTGAATTCAATTTTAAAACTTTACAAGAGTTAACCTTTTAATTGAATTTTAAAGTGTCTTTATTTTTAAAATATCAAATCTATTAATGCTATTGTACCTTATTTGTGCTTCACAATTCACTGCAGTCACTTAAGAATATTACTTTATTAATTTCACACTTTGGAGAAATTTCCACCATTCCAGTACATTAGCCCAAACAAACCATTCAAACACATACAAGGGCAATCTAACCACTGTAGTACATCGATTCTACATTCGATCCAACTACATAACCGAACTAGCCTAAAGATAGCATTACATCCTAATACAAACCAAACTGAAGTCGTCGTGCACACTGTAGTTGACGTTTGGAAACGAGCTCGGAAGAACATCCCATCGAGCCATATTGGAGCTCAACACCTCCTTAATCGCTATGCAGCACTCGCGGGGACATCTTGCGCAGTCATCAAGGTCCGTAGTCACGCAATCTTCCTCTTAATTATACTTAAACCCGAGTCCGCTCGAATAGAATTATCCGCTCTTCTCTTCTCCGGCGTCTCAGACCCCCGAGGATCCTAATTACCGAGGCACTTAAGGGATTGTGTCGACGGTGGACGATCGCCGGCAATGAGGTAAATGGGAGATCCTTTCTCACGTCACGCATTCGTTGGTGGACAGGTCTCTTCTGTTTGGAGCAGAAAGCATTTGCGATATGAATTGTTTCGTCTGCTTCATATTAATTGTGGGAATTATTTCGAAGCTATGTACATTGAAGAAATAATTAAAGGGTCGACAAATGTGTTTAATAACTACTTGCTTCAAAAGTTTCTTGCTTTTATCGGCCTCCTCAATATATTGTAGTGAGTGAAATTATATACTGCGTCCTTTCAAAGAATTTAAATGACATGATTTCTAATTATTACTTGATGTTCATCCATTATCATTATCACATATTTTATATACATTCTATGAAATACATAGTGAAATTGCAGTAGGGAAATTATATTTTGTATCCTTTCATTGAACTTATATAAATTGATTACTAATTATTAATTGATGTTCATCCATGATTATTAATTTCGTATAGTCAATCCTATTATCATTATAGTTATTCGTATAGTCGATCCTGATTACTGAGGCACTTAAGAATTGTGTCGACGGTGGACGATCGGCGGCAATTAGGTAAAACGGAGATCCTTTCACACGTTGCGCATTCATTGGTGGGCAGGTCTGCTGCTGTTTGGAGCAGATAGTCTTTGCGATGCGCTGATATTATATTAATTGTGGAAATTATTTCGAAGCAATGTATACTGGTGAAATAAATAAGGGGGGGTCGACAAATATTTTTAGTAGCTGTCGCTTGAAAAGTTCCGTTCATTTTATTGCCTCCTATAATATACTATTGTGCAATTAATATAGAAAAAGCAAATAAGATATTTATGGGAGATTTTAGAAATAACTCATAAAATTTATTTTATTTTTTTCAAATATTAAATGATGGTCATGCATGATCATTAATGTCATATAAGCACTATATGCAATGGCCCAATTTAGGAAAATTATTTTTAGAAATTTTTAGTAAGAAAATTGTATTTCATGTCCTTCCATTTAATTTATATAAAAATTTTAATAATTATTAATTGATGCTCATCCATGATCATTAACAATACACAAGCATAATACACATATACACAAATACACAAACATAATTTTCTATTTATTTTGTTGTAGGTCACACAGTATATTTAATTTAATTCAACAATGATAAATTATTCCAATGAATTTTATAACTGTAAGGTGTTTAAAATGATTAATATATATATATATATATTAGGAAAAATATTTAATTTAAGGAAGATTAATTTTTTTCAATAATTATAAATGTTTGTCCGTTTCTCTAAGTATTATTAAACACAAAAAATTCAATTTTCAAACTTTTCAAAACATATTTTTATTGACTTGTTATAGAGTATTTATTTTAAAATATCAAACCGATTAATGTTATCGTACCTTATTTGTGCTTATTAATTCATGTCCTTAAGAATAATACTTTTATATTAATTATATACTTGAGAGAAAATATTTCAACAATTCCAGCACATTAGCCCAACAAACAATTCAAACAACAATGAACAAGGACAATCTTAACCACTGCATAACATCGATTGTACATTTGATACAAATGCATCCGAACTAGTCCAAAGAGAACGTTACATCCTAACGCAAACCAAACTGAAGTCGTCGTGGACACTGTAGTTGACGTCTGGAAACGAGCTTGGCAGAACATCCCATCGAGCCATAATGAAGCTCGACACCCCCTTAATCGCTCTGCTGCACTCGCGGGGACATCTTCCGCAGTCATCAAGGTCCGGGCAATCTTCCTCTTAATTATCCTTAACCCTTGTCCGCTCGAATAGAATTATCCCGGTTCTTCTCTTCGCTGGCGTTTCTGACCCCAGGGATCCTGATTACCGAGGCACTTAAGGATTGTGTCGATGGTGAACGATCACCGGCAATAAGGTAAAGGGGACATCCTTTCACACGTTGCGCATTTGTTGGTGGACAGGTCTCTTGTATTTGGAGCAGAAAGCATTTGCGATGCGCTGATATTATATTAATCGTGGAAATTATTTCGAAGCAATGTATACTGGTGAAATTATTAAGGGATCGACAAATTGTTTTGAATAGCCATCGCTTAAAAAGTTCTTTGATTATATTGCCTCCCATATTATGCTATATTGTGAAACTAACCTAGGAAAATCCAACAAGATGTTTATGTGAGTTGTTATAAGGATGATTTAACGTTCGTTGGATAAACTTTAAGGAGTGGTACGCTATTACTTCCAAACTGCACCACATCACTGTGCTTAGAGTAGAGTTGCCCCTTTACAGTTTATGAATGGTGTGGGTGAGAAGAAGTCTGATTGGGCTTTGCGACGCTCTACGGGCTAATGAAAATGGGATCTAAGGCTTAAAATAAACTCATGTCCATAAATTAAGGATAATTCAGAATCACACAGAAATCGAACTCAAAAATAAAAATTTCACCTGTAGAATTATCACACATCTTGAAGAAGAATATGCAAATTACAGGAAACCACCAGATGGCGCGGATAGTACGTCACAATGACGAGAGTGTAAGAGAGGGGTATATAAGGAATGGCGGCAAAGAAGTAAAATTGTTCACAAGCGCTTTAAAAGCCTTTCAGTGCAATAACCGCATAGTTATGGCACAAAGGAAGCATATGGATGATTTTTTTACGTGGTAGAATTATCGGACGACTGGAATGTGGACGTACCCAGCTGAAAGTATCCGATAAACTTGGAATCGCCCAGAGTGTCATCTCAGGCTTTGGCAACGATTCCAAGATGATGGTAATGTGAGTAGATGTTACAGCACAGGTCGCTCCCGAGTTACAACACCGAATGAGGACCGGTATTTAGCAGTTACTGCCAAAAGAAACAGACGGAGCACAGCATCAGACCTGTCTCGTCAGCTCTCTTCAGCTACCGGTACGACAGTTTCAAGGCAGACCGTGTACAGACGATTAGGGCACATTGGTCTATATGCTCGTAGGCCTGTCAGATGTGTTCCACTTACCGCAACTCACTGTCGCCTGCGATTAACCTGGAGTAGAGAGCATGTATTGTGGACACCGCAACAGTGGTCTTGTGTGATGTTTTCCGACGAGTCCAGGTTTAGTTTGCAGTCTGATTCTCGCCGGACTTTCACATGGAGAGCGCCAGGTACCCGTTACCACCAAGAGAACACCATTGAACGACACCATTACGGTGGTGCAGGATGGCTCATTTGGGGTGGAATTATTCTTGGTTCCAGAACTGACCTGCATGTTCAGAGTGTAACGATGACAGGCCACATCTATCGGGATGTCATTCTGGAACAACATTTACGTTTGTTTCGTGGCGCCATGCGTGCTGAATTTCTGTTTATGGATGACAACGCCCGTCCTCACC
The DNA here is from genome assembly GCA_021605095.1 of Caerostris extrusa. Lineage (NCBI taxonomy): Eukaryota > Metazoa > Arthropoda > Arachnida > Araneae > Araneidae > Caerostris > Caerostris extrusa. Next base: position 48,743 of record BPLR01005941.1, read on the forward strand.
GTGCAAACGTTGTAGACGAATGCCTTCAAATTGGAGGATATCACCCGTATGGATTGGCCAGCATACTTACCGGACTTGAATCAATAGAGCATGTGTGGGATATGCTTGGCCGACGAATTGTAGCCCGTAAATCTCCTCCCACCTGTCAACCGGAACTTCGGAGGGCATTGCTTGATAAGTGGTGTAATATTCCCCAAGATCTGATTGATAATTTGATACTCAGCATGCCTAGGCGTTGTAAGGCCTGTATTGCATCGTCCGGGAGACATACTCCATATTAACCATCATACTAACCATGTTATACTGTATTTTGTAAATAGGTTCTTTTTGAAATTTGCTCCAGGAGTAAAAATCGCAATTTTTATTAATTATGTCAAGCATATAGCATCTTTTTGCTCTTTACCTTTTGTTTAATAAATAGACTTTACAAATAAGTCAAATTTGTTTTGCTTCTGTCTCTTTCTTTGCCTGAACTTCATTATCCTTAATTTATGGACATGAGTGTATTTAAATGTGTTTCTAGATTAATTATTATACAGGATGATTCAACGTTCATTGGATAAACTCATAGAATTTAAGAAGTTTATAATTATTGAGTTTATCGAATCTATTTCCAATAGGTACAATAGGTTGAGGGGAGTACAGCTTTATTTTATTTTCTCCACACCTCACCCTTATCTAGGACCATGTAGTGCCTAATAGTTATAAAGTTAAGGTTGGGCGTTTCGTATGTAAGAAAACACATAAATATCTCCCAGCAAGCAGCCTTTTACATCACACAAAAATCCGTTAAACAAGAAAATTTCGTTTAAAATTGCTGTTACCTTTCTAGTCCAGCAAACCGTAGATGAGATATCCAAAAGGTCGGGATGTGGTCAGTCAATTCAAATATATCTTCAATACGTTTTCTAATTTTTATTGGACACATTACAAATGTCGATATAGATACATAAAAATAATATCAGAAATGCAGACACAAATCCGTGTCTTCCACGGGTGACTACCAACAATGAAGTGCTGAGAAAAGTTTTTACCCGAAGTACGGTTACAGTTCATGTGGCAATAATTCAAAGAGTAACAAAAATAGTAAAAGTTTCAAAAGATGTCTAGATATATATAATCTTCCCCACGGCTCGACTATCGATGCGAGACACATTGTCCCAATCACCGGCGAATCTCCTCTTTTCTGAAATCAGTGATTACCACCATGCATGCAATGGATTCGAACCTAAGTCTTCTTGCATGCTAGCTGCACACATAACCTCTGCCCACGAGTCGGGGGTGTTACAACTTACAAAAGCATAAATTGTATAGGAATACATGGTCGTAAGTTAAGCGTTGAATAACGACACACTTTCAAACACATTTCTCGTAACAGCCAGACACATCGCCCCAACTGATACTCGTCACGTGACGAGTTTCAAGTCTACAGCTGGCAACTCCGACGTTCACTCTATTACTCTGTGCTTGCAATTGTGTTTTCATTTGCGAGACTCCAATTGATTTAATTGAGGACCTCGTTGCTCGATTATCCACCGTGGCTGTAAGCGTGCGCGAAATGCCTGACATCTTTGGAACTGTTCCCCAATCAAGATGCTACCAAACATGTATTAGTATCAGTGGTCGCGATGTTGAGCATTTATTGTAAACATCGAATGCCAGAAGCACTTTGAAATGACGTTGCGAATAAACATTGATTTCCTTTACTTGCCGCATTTTTGTGTTCTTGTCTCAACGGGTCACTTCCGACCCTACGTTAGTATATAATCATGTATTAGTATACACCACTCAAATTTTGTCCCATGACCATTAAATCACCCTACATTTAATATATAATTTAGGGTGAATTGGTATAATATAATTTTAATAAAATTATTTTTTTAAATTCAAAAAGCTATCATGAAAACGTAATTCTTCAATACTTTGCAACAAATCCAAGTAAGAATAATATTTTGATAAAATATTTTTATATTTTTTCTGGTCATTGAATATTTATGACAAACAAAATTCACGCAAGTACATACCCACAAGCAAAAAATGTGTGTTTTAATAAACAAAATTAATTTTAAACTTTTAAAACATTTTTCTCTTTATATTTATTATTTATTTTTCTTTTCAGTATTACTAGTTTTTGTTATTTATTTGTTGTAACTTTTGCGATTTAATTAGCTGTGGAACACATGTATGTCCATGTGTCGATAACTAAAAGTTATATCGGAATCGATTAAAACCATGATTGTATTTTGAGGTAAAGTTTCAGTTAATTAGCTTTGACAAATATAGTTCATATTGATTAAATTACTAATTTCTTCAAAGGTTATATGAAGTCCTATCTATACAGATATCAACTACAGCACATGTGCGTGTATGACAAATGAATTTGGTTTCAGAATGTAGCGTGCTTTTAAAACTATTGAATGTTATAGGATTGAAAGAGAGCATCGATTTAACACAATGGAGTATATAGTCGTTCACGATTTGAATGATTTGTTTCATATATTATATACACGGATAATATTCAAATGCTTTCTCAAAAGATAAAAATAATAAATAATGATTGTTCCATGATACTTGCAACATGAGTTATGAAGTACGGAATACGTAAATAAACACAAATACATAATTTATTTGAATTTTGGTACTAAGTAATTTATTTTGTCTTGTCATGTATAAAAAATAAACAGAAAAAAACTTCAGTACTGTACGAATGATTATTTGTATTGCATTGCAATGGTGCATTTATAATATCTATTTAATGAAAAAAAAAATGATCATTCTATTGGTACAAAATTAAGTTTTCTCATTTACTTTCTTTATAAAAGTTTTTATGGCAATAATTCATATAAAAAGAAGAAAATACTTCAGCGATTAATTTTGGTCGTTTTATATAAGATCATCCATCATTAAGTCGAATCTGCAAGATTCATAACCATCACCGAGAATCATTTATCACCGCAGCATCTCCCGATAGTTATAATCCAGCTTCATTAATCAGATTACTTTCAACGCTTTTACAGAATCTAGTTTACCTTTCTTAAATATGATATATAGAAGATATATATTGGGCTAAGAGTTTTAATTTCAGTGCATGAGACTTGTTGAACAAGTTTATATAGTTTGCCCAAAAACTATAACCATACAAATACCATAAATTGAATACCATAAAAATAAATTTAATTTAATTTAATGCAATAAGTTAATTGCGAATTGAGAATTTTATAAATGCGAATGGTGCTTAAAAGTATTAGTTTTTCGTAACGATATATGGACCAGAAACACAGAATCTCCATCTTTTACTTCAATGCATACATAACACATGATCTAAATAAATAACTTAAATTTGTATAGTTTAATTTGGAAATTATCATTAACGTTATGATTATTATCAATTACTAATCTTGTTGTGATCATTTTCAATTACTATTGTTATGATCTTCATCAATTACTATTGTTATGATCATCACCAATTACAATTGTTATGATAATCATCAGCTACTATTGTTGTTTTGATAATCATCAATTACTATTGTGATTTTGATAATCATCAATTACTATTGTGATTTTGATAATCATCAATTACTATTGTTGTTTTGATAATCATCAATTACTATTGTTGTTTTGATAATCATCAATTACTATTGTTGTTTTGATAATCATCAATTACTATTGTTGTTTTGATAATCATCAATTACTATTGTTTTTTGATAATCATCAATTACTGTTGTGTTTTTGATAATCATCAATTACTATTGCTGTTTTGATAATCATCAATTCCTATTGTTGTTTTGATAATCATCAACTACTATTGTTGTTAAGATCATTATTAATGTTATTAAGATGATTATCCATTACTAATGTTATAACTATTACCAATGTTAAGACTTCTATTGTAAGGCGGTGTAACAAAAAAATTATTATCCAGAAATTTAATTTTTAAGGAAGAATCCTGCATCCAAATAGCTCATATTTAATCATCTGTATATTGACTTTAAATGTTTCTAGAAATCAACTCAGCGTTTTCGAAAGCTAGACATCTGTTCTTTAAACATAATACAAAAAAAAAATGAATTTTTCACAAAAAATGTGACCGATTTAAATGTGGTCGGTTACCTTAAAACATATTTACATTATGTTAGCTATTATAAAACGTCTTTGAAGTAAAAGTCTATTTATTGTTAACCTTTTCACCCACGTATTTGTTATTTATAACAGAGCATGTAGTATAATAAAGAATATTTACGCCTACATTTTTTACATCAAGTAATGTAATTTGTATTTCTAAAAAACACCGATACTACTGAACTATCCTTCTTTATATATCGTTACTTCAAAAACTTTTCGTACAAAGTCTCGGCATTTTCTTTAACCAGGCGCTCAGCTGCTCACCCAAACTTGACATTCTGCGTCCCAGCTCTTACAACTATAAAAATACATTTCATGATATTACTTCAATGTTCTTATGTTCTCATAGAGGGCTGTCTGGATGAAAAAAAATAAATTTATGGAGGCACAAAGAAGTACAGGAAAAAAAAATAAAACAGGCTTTCTTTACGGATGTAATTTATGGGGCAAAGTTTCGTTGCTTCTTTTATTCGCACCGTGATCGTAAAGGCAAGAAACATTTTATGTGGCGGCTGGTTTTTTCTTCTTTCCCAGACTCCCCCCCGTGAGATATGAGGTCTGTATTAAAGGATGAGCCCCTTACTGCCGGATGGATCTTTCGATGCAAATTGTAATGAAGGAACTGAATACGAATTATAAGGTTTAAGGTTTTATTTTGGTTAAGTTGGTGCGGAATGCGGCTTTTTTGAAGAATCAAAGGCATATCACCAGAAAAGTAATGCTTTAGGAATGACAGGCTCTTCAGAAAACCTTTGGCATCTGTTTTATGGCTTGGCAATATATCTTCTTAAAGAGATATGATAAACAGGTTTGTTTCGGAACTAGATTCTTATTCGATTATTTTGACAAAAAGTAATTAATCATGGACAACGTTTTTATGGCTTAAGGATAAAGACTCTGATGCTTGTATAGATACATTTCTATACAATATATTTAATTATACTGTAATCCTTTAATACTGTATAATTTTATGCCTGTAAGTAATACAGGTCTGTCTCACCGAGATCGTAAAGGCAACAAACATTTTATGTAGCTACTGGTTTTTCTTCTTACCCGATTCCGCCGTGAGATATGAGGTCTGTATTAAAGGATGAGCCCCTTACTGCCGAATGGATCTTTCGATGCAAATTGTAATGAAGGAACTGAATACGAATTATAAGTTTTAACTTTGTTTCGGAATGTGGCTTTTTCTTGAAGATTTAATGGTATATAACCAGAAAAAAAGTAATGCTTTAGGAATGATAGCATCTTAAGTAAACCTTTGGCATCTGTTTTATGGCTTGGCAATATATCTTCTGAAATAAACCTGTTTATCATATCACTTTAAAAACTAGATTTTTATTAGATTGTTTTTACAAAAAGGAATTAATCATGAACGATGTTTCTATGGCTTAAGAACAAAAGAAATTGATACTTGTATAGATATATTTTTGTACAATATATTTAAAGGTGTAATTAATACTGGTCTGTTGATTGCATGATTGTCATAAAATTAATTTGAATGGCACTGAAAATAACCATAAGAAATATTTTTTTATAAGTAGCATATAGGATAATGATTTAATAAAATTAAAAATTTTAGTACAAAAAAATAATTTTGTAAATTAGAAAATATTTAAATTAAAAAAAAATTTATTCTATACAGTTAGGTAAAAAAAAAAGATTTTCTAAAGTAGTTTTGAAGAATCTTATATGGTTCATATTACGGCTCTAATTCTGGTTCGTTTATCGTGTTCACGCATTTAATTGTAAACTTTGATATTAACACACATTTTGTTTATTATGCTTAAGAAATGACAGTCTCTCAAGAAAACCTTTGGTATCTGTTTTATGGCTTGGCAATATATCTTCAGAAATGATAAAACTGTTTATCATATCTCTTTAAGAACTAGATTTCTATTAGATTATTTGGCAAAAATTAATTAATCTTAGACAATGTTTTTATGGCTTAAAGACAAAAGAAACTGGTACTTGTATAAATATATTTTAGTGCAATTTATTTAATGATGTAAATAATATTGTTCTATTGATTGTAAAATTGTCATGGCTTATAAAATTAATTTGAATGATAGTGAAAATAATCCTAAGAAATATATGTTTTAGAGCATAGAGGTAATGCTATAAAACAGATATTTCTTAGGATCGTATCTTATATAAGATAATGTTAGTTAATAAGAGTAATAATGCCATAGAGGATAATGTTTTATTGAATTAAAATTTTAATATAAAAGAAACAATTGTGTAAATCAGATAATATATAAATTTTCAAATAATTATTAGTGGATTTACCGAGAGTTTGGAAAGCTCTTAGTTTTGAGGGATTTCTTATGTCAGGTTTACAGAGTTAATTGTAAACAGTTATATTGATAAACATTTTGTTTAGCATCAGTTTACTACTTAATCTAGTTTCATAAGAATTATGAATCATCTATAATAATACAAGAATTTCAAAATTTGAAAACAAAAATATTGCACATTATATTGAATGAAAAAGTTTTTTAAAAGTGATTATACATACACAAATAATAATTTCTGGAAAATTAAAAATTTAAATTTAGAAAGTGTGTTCGTGTGTTTAAAGAACTTGCTTCAGACTGTGCCTATCTGTGAAATATGAATTAGTATATGCTTGTTTCAGTGTGACTTTCTTTTTAAATTTGCTAATATTTTTTTTAATTTACTTATAAACTTTTTTTTTTAATTTGTTTTTAAAATTTTTTTAAATGTGCTTTTAAAAATGTTTCAGTTTATTTTTAAAACTTTTTTAATTTACTTTAAAAACATATTTTAAACTTTTTTAAACTAAACAAAAAACATTTTTTTTCAGTGTGTTTTAAAATTTTATTTTTTAATTTGCTTTTAAAGAAAATTTTTAAATTAGCTGTTAAAACTTTTTCAATCTGTTTTTTAAAGAAAACCTTTTTTGGTACAAAAAAAAAAAAAAAAAGCTTAAAAAATGTTTCCAGCTTACTTTGAAAAAACTACTTTAGTTTGATTTTAAAGATGTAGATTTAAAAAATATTTTCATTAAAAACATACTTTTTAAAGAAATTATTTTTTAGTTAGATTTATAGAAAATGGCAAACATTTGTATTCAGTAAATAAACATCCCTTATTTAAAACTATCAAATTTGAAATAAATATTTTTAATCAGATCAAATTCGTTTATTTAAATAATGTGTGTAAAGTAATAGATAGTTTTAAGAGAAAAAAATTCATAAGAAATAATCATTTAATTTGACATAATTTGGTCATTTTTGGAATATTTATAATTTATTTTGATACAAAAGATTGTGATATTAAATTAATATACTTTTCATCCAAAATTGCTAAGTATTAAAAAATAAAATTAATAGCATTATAAATGTTATGTTTAACGTATTTAATTACATGAATAATTTCACGCTATCTGGAAAAAAATTAAAATGAGTTTAAAAATTCTATTAGATTTTTTTGTACTTTAAAGTAAATTAATTGGCTCTTAATGAATTCTGCAACTTATACATTTTCATTAAGATACATTTGATTAATTTAATTATTAATGTCGACATAAAACTAATCAGTTTCCTTTGTAGAACATTATGCGAAATATAAGAGCATATTTATCAAATTAATTATGTATATTTATTCAATAATTTGAGGTAACGACACAAAAATAGCGACCGTGGTGGGACGTACTTTCTTTGATCGCAAACAGAAAAATGTTTTATAAATTCATAAATATTTCTCTCGCCTGCTAACGTATTCTTCCTTCGACTCCTCTACATAAATATTTTAAATATTTTAGCAGCTATTTATGAGCAATTCCCAGCGGTGTTTAAAAAGAAGCCAGCGCCATTCATCAAAGTCATGTACGGCGGAGTATACCGCATTTGGTTCTGTATGGATATCCGCATGGAATACTGAAGATACGGATGCGCAACGATAGCGTTTAATTTACCCAACTAAGTCTCCGTGAAATTAAACAGACTTCATTTGTAGAGCTGCGATTAATGAATTAATTAGAAGGGACTCCGTATGTCTAAAATCGTTACTTAACCGTGTATGACTAAAGCTAGATTAAAAGTGTGTTGATTTCAGCTCACCTAATGAAATTTATTATGCGGGCTCATAGAAATATGTGTGCAAATATATTGTATATTCTAGAATGTTACTATTTTAATATATGAGGTAAAAATATTTATTCAAAGAAACCAAATATTACCATATTCTATTTGCATCAACATTAAATATTATGTTAATGTTGTTTTAATTAAAACATTTTATATGCTTAAGCTAAGTAGCATTGGAAACTTGTTGTAGTTGTTACTAACCCCACTAGTTCAGAAAAGCCTACACCAAGTCCAATAGATTCCTTAGCAGGCGAATGGTCCAGGGCTAAGGATAATATGCAGCTTTATTTTAGCGAGGAACCATGAGGGTTGAAGAGTGACTAAACCTCAAGACAACGATCATAGTAGAACGGGACCTACTGTTTAAAGTGTATTTCGGACCACTACAAACATCCATGGCACCGCTGGGACAAGAAACCGAAACCTATGGCACCGAGCGCCAGACATTCGGCCATTCAGGCCAAATGGATTGGAAATTTGAATATGTTAATACTCAAAAGGTGAATTGTAACAAGAAAGTGATGATCGATAATGCACTATGAAATTCAAGTTTGGATTTTGGTTGCTATTTCAAGAAAGTTTAAAAGTATCATTTAAATTACAGCCTATCCCAAATGTGAATATGCTGGAATTTCATTAATATTTTGGTCATTTAATTTTTATTAAAACTAATTCACTACCTAAATTTTCTAAGCATTTTTTTATAATTAACTAATTGACGAATATATAATGGAATAATAAACAAATGTTATGTTAATACCAAATTTAAACAGATTCAAATATTATGTGCTCAAGCTAAGTAACACATCACAGAATAAGCCTCCGGTCTAACACATGTATGGCCACATTATTGATAGACCGATATGATTTATGGATAAAAGCATCCTTCAATCGATGCATGTCAAAATTTCATGCCATTCTGATAATTTCGAGTAATTTACACGTTACAGTGGTTTTAGTGACCCCAGTTTTGTAATTTTCCATACAACGGATAAATAATTTGTGTTGATTAAACATTGTTTTTGATGGAGAAAAATACTGTTGAAGACAAACAGTGGCTCGATAAGCCTTATGTAGAATCTTGAATAGAGAAATTAACTATTATTAACTGGCATGGTGTATTTAAGAGTAATATTCTAGTATCCCAAAATCGGCAGTTGTTCCTGAAAACATAAAATCCACAAAATAGTTTAGAATTAGCTATTTCACGCAACTTCAATTTAAGATAACACTTTAAAGATATCAGAAGGTGGTGTGTTTACAATTTTAAACGAAATTATGAGCATGCTTAAGTTGCTTTTTAAAGTGTGTGCCGCGTTCGTTCCATGAATCGGAAACAATAACGCGACCACGATTCAGAGCACTGTTTGAAGCCATCCAAGCGAGATAAAAAGGATTTATTGCGTCGATATGGGACAATGGATGAAAGATGGATCCACTGCTATATACCTGAATCAAAATGATTCTCAGCTGAGAGGACAGCAGCCGGTGAAGTCCGTCAAAAGCGACCGAAAACTCAAAAGTCAGCAGGCAAGGTTATGGCATTCGTATTTTGAGACACACATCGTATTTTGTTCATCGACTGTCTTGAGAAAGATAAACCTATCAATAACGTATATTACATGGCCTTATCGATTGAGAGTAGAAATTGCATTGTGTAGAAAAACATTGATGTTTCACCAAGACAATGCCACGTGTGACAAGTCGATATAAACTAAGATTAAATTGAATGAATTAAGCTTCAAATTGCATCCCCACTCACCGTACTTTCCAGATCTGGCCCCCAGCGACTATTGACTTTTTGCAGACATCAAAAAGATGCTCCAGGGAAAGAAATTTGGAGCAAATGAAGAAGTAATTGCAGAAACTGAGGAATGTTTTGAGAGCAAAGACAAAAAGTTCTACAAAAATAGTATCGAAAAGTTAGAGGATAATTGGAATGAATGAAGGAAGTATGTTGACGAATAAGGTTGAATTTCTAAAAAAATTAGTTTTTCTTAGCTAGACCGGAGACTTATTGAGTGGTGTGTTATGATTGGAAACTTGAAAATAATGCCCATGTGCGAATTGCAACAAACAAGGGATAATCGGCAATGTTCCGTATATTTAACTTTTTATATAATTATATTTATTGTAATTTATATTTATCTCAAAAGAATTTTAAAACTATTTTTTTCGTTTAAATTACAACCAATTCCGAATGTGAATATATTCGAGTTCCATTAATATACTAGCCATTTAATTTTTGTATTAAAACAAATTAGCTTCTACTTAAATTTTCTGAGCATTTTTTCCTTAAGAATCTAATTAATTGACGATTATATATTTAATTAAGTAATTACCGATTTTTCTTAAGAATCTAATTCCGAATCGCAACTGCCACCACTTTCCAGATCTTTCCTTTAGCAGAGCTCAACTAATTACCGATGGTGCTTATAATTTTTACGGATGTAAATTCACGATGCAGATGGAGATTTGCTTCTCAAACGTCTGTGATAACACGTCTTCGCCCGTCTCCATCGATTAACGCTATTTTAAATTGCAAATTGACCCCGGATAGCGTTAAATAGATATAAAGAGAGTATTTAAAGCATTTGATGATGCCCCATCTGTTATTCAAATGCATGTCTGGGCAATAAGATCTCCATTAGCTTTCACGAACTTGGAATTGAAATCTTCAATGGCTTCCATATAGAAATCCATTTGTATTTAGAATAGGTCGTTGATGGAGTAAATTCGAGATTTATCATTTATTTTATCTTTTACAGTTTTAATTATTTATTGTGTTGCATATACAATGCACGCTCATGGAATGGATAAAATGTGTTTCAAATGGAAATTTTAATGAATGGAAGTAATTATTTTTTGGAACTTGTACAAAATATTAGTAGATAACGATTCTATATAACATTCCATTTAAGGTTTCCAACAATAATTTAACGTTGTAGGAGTTAAAAGTTATTTATAATAAACTCATACTATTAATCCAAAAGAGAATCCAATATTACCCAAATTAAAATCCATTACCCAAGTTAAAATCCACTATTTCCGAAGTTAAAATTATAATAATTTCCCAAGCTAAAATTTGAAAACTACCGAGTTGAAAATATTGGTATTCAGTAAAACATTTTTCCAGCATCTTTTGCAACATTTAAAAAAGCACTTTTCAATCAGAATGAAATCAGAATAACATTGAGAAGCAAATCTTCTATGCGTATTAATACAAAATGATAATTTTTACATATTAATCATTGAGTGTTATTCGTTGCATTCTTTACATATTGTGGATAGGATTTTTATTAAGTGAAGACAAACTAGTATAATCTTTTTGGATTAAATGTTTTTAAAAAATAAATCTACAATAAAATTGCAAACTGAAAAAAATTAAAAGATATACAGAAAAAAATATTCAACTTTTAAATCAATACTGGATCAAGTTACTAATGAAGTGATTACGTATATTCAAATAATTGATTCCTTATGTTTTGCTAATGGTCAATTGGCTAGTTCTCTAGACTTTGGTACCACAGGCTTCAAAAGTTCAATACCTGGCAGTGGCATGGATGTTTGTTTGTGGATCGTAATCCTCGTTACGCTGTAGGTATTTGCCTAATTAGCCTAAAGTTAGCACAAAATTATCGTAGAGCTACAAACCAAACCAAACCTTAGTAATTTTTTTTTTTAGAATTGTTCTATATAATATGCGTCTATACGTATGGCAAAAAAATTTTTAAACATCATTTTATCATAGTATCTTATATATCTTAGCTTTTAAAAATTGTAAGAAACATTTCTTAGGTACTAATTACTGTTTATAATTGTATGAACACATTTTTTTCAATTACTATTTGTAATTGCATCAATACAATTTTTCAATTACTGTTTCTAATTGTATAAATACATTTTTTTTCTGTTTCATTTTTTTATTATTGTTTCTTTGTAATTGTAAAATACATTTTTTTCAATTACTATTTCTAATTGTATAAATACATTTTTTCAATCGTATTACTATTTCTAATTGTATAAATACATTTTTTCAATTACTGTTTCTAATTGTATAAATACATTTTTTCAATTACTGTTTCTAATTGTATAAATACATTTTTTAATTACTGTTTCTAAATGGATAAATTATTATTTTTTATTATTGTTTCTAATTGTATAAATACATTTTTTAATTACTAAAATAAGCATTTTTTTTTTAGTTACTGTATAAACATATTTTTTTTTTTCAATTGCTGTTTCTAAATGTATAAAATATTTTTTTTTTCAATTACTGTTTCTAAATGTATAAATATATTTTTTTTCAATTACTGTTACTAATTGTATAAATACATTTTCCAAAGTTAAATAATTAATGCTTTTAAAGAGTACTTTAGAAAAATCATTCTATATCGGATAAGATAAAATAACATTCAAATGATTGACTATTTAAACTGTATTTTTGTCTTTTTATTGTATATTTTATAGGCAGCATGATCACAAACCAGTAAACCAATGAATTACTATTTATCACTTTTAAATTATTGAAAATATATAATTGCAATTACAGAAAAATATATTTCAACTTCATTTCTACAAATAAAACTACAACAAATGCTCAATATGAGAGCCAATTCTCCATTTACATAAATTGTTTACGACACATTTTAGCACTAATTATAGCAGCAAATGATATCGGTTTTTTGATCGATGTAACAACCTTCATAATGTACACACGTGAAATATTTCATTACAGTGCTTATACATGTTTGGCACGTGTCCCTATCAATATGCATGCATTCCCACACAAAGGATAAATGCAAATGTATTTTATTTTATTAATGTTGACATAATACACATTTATGTATACACATAGTCTTGCTCATAATAAATACAGAATAATGCATGTATACTCTTCTGCATATTTAAACATAGATCATTACCATACTAGTAAATGGTCGCTCGCGTAAACATACATATGCATATATGTCTCAATAAACAAATATATGTATACAAACTCGCATATATATAAAACACACTAAATTTCAAAGAAAAACATTTTATCCGAAAACGGTGAATTTGGATACCAAATCTATTAGTGAAAAATAATTTATAATTTGAAAAGGTTTAGCAATTACTAAAACTTATTTTAATTTTTGCTCTCTTCTACAGTAAAATTACACAATTAATATATTTAACAAATTGATTCAGCTTGCCCGGATAATCTTTTTAATGACTTTCTGGGAGATTCGAGCAAGCGTTTCTTAATTTTTTTTTGTGCAATCTCTTTTTTTTTTTTTTTTTTTTTTTTTTTTTTAAGGTATTACTGATATCTCTCCAACCCACCAGTTCCTCAAATTTTCTTTAGCAAATTTCGAAACTACATTTTATTTGGTTTATTATTTCGAAATTCACTCCAAACTTAATACAAATCGAATCATAAGACGATGTTTTTTGCGATACAGCTCAACAATAAAATTTACTCAAATGATAGATAAAGGGTCTGAAAAATGATTTTTTTTCTATATACATGCTAAACATTCATTCGTGTTACATTCAAATTATGTAGCTTGCACATGTGGCAATAAGTATAAAACTTCAAAATGAACTACATATTCACTTCTATGGCCACCTGCAACATATGTATATAAGTTAATATAAATTCACCTATAATACAAGTAAATGCCTTTATTTGTTAAAAAGGTGCTAGTAAATTAGTACTTATTAGTAAATTCATGTTACACCGACTATTTGATGATTCATTTGACATGTAATTGCTATCATAAGGGTTATTCTTTACATAATAAAATTTAAATTGTAATCGTAAAAATTTGCAGTAGGATGTTATTGATCTAATTAGAATATATATATATCTATGGTGTTATTACAATTTATCAACCTGGTGTTTGCATCACTTTGATTTATCAACCTGGCCTTTGAATCCATTCGATTTATCAATCTGGTTTCTTGCATTATTTCGATTTATCAATCTGGTTTATTGCATTATTTCGATTTATCAATCTGGTTTTTTGCATCATTTCGATTTATCAATCTGGTTTTTTGCATCATTTCGATTTATCAATCTGGTTTTTTGCATTATTTCGATTTATCAATCTGGTTTGCATTATTTCGATTTATCAATTTGGTTTCTTGCATTATTTCAATTTATCAGTCTGGTGTTAGCATCGCTTCAATTTATCAGTCTGGTGATTGCATTATTACAATTTATCAATCTGGCGTCTGCATTACTTTTAGAATTATACAGCTGGCATTTGCATTACTTATATTTATCAATCTATGTGTCTTTTTGAAGATTATGCAATGGATCCAATGAAGAGTGGATGAATGGGGTCAAACATTCCAGCATCGTTTTGAATAGAAATGACTTTAATAACATAGAATTGGTTTTCTCTGGTTACGATAAAATTTGCCGAGATAAGGAGTCCTATGGAATTGCCTCATTGATTAGCTTCCTGCTTTTCCGATTTTTCCTGCCCAGGAGAGATGCGGAAGATTACGCAGTCATCTTCGTAAGCATCCGGTTGATGAAACCGCTTCCTTTTCAAAACGCTCAGGTTGGTACGCAGAAAGGGATTATCAGGCCCAGGTTTTTATATAACGGTGGATTTTATTCTCCTCTGATTGGATTATTTTTGAAAAAGATCACGATGATGATGATGAAGTGAGTTTAGAGTAGGGAATGAGATAAGAGTTTAATTTGTTTGAGACGTGATTTTGTGATAAAGTCAAACTGGGAATTGCGAATTGTGGTAGTGAGTTTTGGAAGTAAAAAATGCCTTTCATTAATTTCAGAGCGGTTTTCAGATATAGTATTTTTTTTTTTTTTTTTGGCTAGAGAATTTAAAAGTTTTAATCATTTTTTAAATAAATTTTGACATAAATGAGGAACTTTTTTGTTTGTTGGAATGAATAAATTAAAAGGAAAGAATTTTTGAGCGAAACAATTTGTTATAACTAACAATGAATATATTAAAAGCCCACAATAATATCTTAATGACTAGCGCTCTGGCACCCGGTGCCACAGGTTTCGGGTTCGATGGTTCGGATGTTTGTTGTTGCTCGCAATCCCTTTTACTGGTGTCTTACTGGAGGAATATGGTGTCTTACATTACTTAGATTTACCAATCTGGTGTCTTACATTACTTAGATTTACCAATCTGGTGTCTTCCATTACTTAGATTTACCAATCTGGTGTCTTCCATTACATTACTTAGATTTTACCAATCTGGTGTCTTACATTACTTAGATTTACCAATCTGGTGATTTACCAAGTCTTTACATTGCTTAGATTTACCAATCTGGTGTCTTTGCTTAGATTTACCAATCTGGTGTCTTACATTACTTAGATTTACCAATCTGGTGTCTTACATTACTTAGATTTACCAATCTGGTGTCTTACATTACTTAGATTTACCAATCTGGTGTCTTACATTAGATTTACCAATCTGGTGGAGTACATTACTTAGATTTATCAAGCTGGCCTTTTGTACTAATCAGGTTTATCAAGCTGGCGTTTGTATTATTCAGATTTATCAAGCTGGCTATTTATCAGGATTTATCAAGCTGGTTTTGTATTATTCAGATTTATCAAGCTGGCGTTTGTATTATTCAGATTTATCAAGCTGGTGTTTGTATTATTCATTTGATTTATCAAGCTGGCGTTTGTATTATTCAGATTTGTCAAGCTGGCGTTTGTATTATTCAGATTTATCAAGCTGGCGTTTGTATTATTTAGATTTATCAAGCTGGCGTTTGTATTATTCAGATTTATCAAGCTCGTGTCTGCATTATTCAGTTTTATCAAGCTGGCGTTTGCATTATTCAGGTTTATCAAGCTAGCGTTTGCATTTTTCAAATTTATCAATCTATATACCTTTTGAAGATTATGCAATGGATCCAATGAAGAATGGATGAATGGGGTCAAACATTCCGGCATCGCTTTGAATAGAAATGACATTAATAACGGAGAATCGGTTTTCTGTGGTTACGATAAAATTTGCCCAGATATGGAGTCTCGTGGAATTGCCTCCGGGATGCGCTTCCTGCTTTTCCGAATTTCCCTGCCCAGGAGAGGGAGATGCGGAAGATTACGCAGTCATCTTCGTGAGCATCCGGTTGATGAAACCGCTTCCTTTTCAAAACGCTCAGGTGGTATGCAGAAAGGGATCATCAGGCAGAGTTTTATATAATGGTGGCTTTTATTCTCCTGTGATTGGACCCAAGTTTGATTTTTTTAAAAAGATCACGATGATGATGATGAAGTGAGTTTAATTTAGAGTAAGGGATGAGATAAGAGTTTAATTTGTTTGAAACGTGATTTTGCGATAAGTTAATCTGGAAATTGCGAATTCTGGTAGTGAGTTTGGTAAAGAAAAAAAAATTGACTTTTATTAATTTGTAGATGTTGTGAGATAAAAATATAAATATTTTTTTTAGGTTAGGATAATTAAAAGTTTTAATCATTTTTTGAAATAAATTTTGACGTAAACGGGAAATTTTATCTGTTTGATGGAAAGAGTTAATTAAAAAAAAAAATTTGCAGAGAAACAATTTGTTACAATTAACAAAGAAAAATATTAAAAGAGCACAGTAATATCTTAATGCCTAGCGCTCTGGCACTCGGTGCCACAGGTTTGGGTTAGATGTTTCGGATATTTTTTTTTCGGAATTCACTTTACTGGTGTCTTACACCCGGAAACTGGTCTTACATTACTTGATTTATCAATATGGTGTCTTACATTACTTAGATTTATTAATATGGTGTCTTACATTACTTAGATTTATCAATATGGTGTCTTACATTACTTAGATTTATCAATATGGTGTCTTACATTACTTAGATTTATCAATATGGTGTCTTACATTACTTAGATTTATGTAGCTGGTGCTTACATTATTTAGATTTATCAATCTAGTGTTTTAATATTAGATTTATCAATTCTGGTCTTTGTCAATCTGGCCTTTGTAATAGTTCGATTCATCTGGTCTTTTTGTAATAGTTAGATTCATCTGTAATAGTTAGATTCATCTGGTCTTTGTAATAGTTAGATTCTTTGTAATAGTTAAGTCATCTGGTCTTTGTAATAGTTAGAGTCATCTGGTCTTTGTAATAGTTAGATTCATCTGGTCTTTGTAATAGTTAGATTCATCTGGTCTTTTCGATTCATTTGTAATAGTTAGATTCATCTGGTCTTTGTAATAGTTAGATTCATCTGGTCTTTGTAATAGTTAGATTCATCTGGTCTTTGTAATAGTTAGATTCACCTGGTCTTTGTAATAGTTAGATTCATCTGGTCTTTGTAATAGTTAGATTCACCTGGTCTTTGTAATAGTTAGATTCACCTGGTCTTTGTAATAGTTAGATTCACCTGGTCTTTGTAATAGATTCATCTGGTCTTTGTAATAGTTAGATTCATCTGGTCTTTTGTAATAGATTCATCTGGTCTCTTTGTAATAGTTAGATTCATCTGGTCTTTGTAATAGTTAGATTCATCTGGTCTTTGTAATAGATTCATCTGGTCTTTGTAATAGTTAGATTCATCTGGTCTTTGTAATAGTTAGATTCATCTGGTCTTTGTAATAGTTAGATTCATCTGGTCTTTGTAATAGATTCATCTGGTCTTTGTAATAGATTCATCTGGTCTTTGTAATAGTTAGATTCATCTGGTCTTTGTAATAGTTAGATTCATCTAGTCTTTGTAATAGTTAGATTCATCTGGTCTTTGTAATAGTTAGATTCATCTGGTCTTTGTAATAGTTAGATTCATCTGGTCTTTGTAATAGTTAGATTCATCTGGTCTTTGTAATAGTTAGATTCATCTGGTCTTTGTAATAGTTAGATTCATCTGGTCTTTGTAATAGTTAGATTCATCTGGTCTTTGTAATAGTTAGATTCATCTGGTCTTTGAGTCATCTGGTAATAGTTAGATTCATCTGGTCTTTGTAATAGTTAGATTCATCTGGTCTTTGTAATAGTTAGATTCATCTGGTCTTTGTAATAGTTAGATTCATCTGGTCTTTGTAATAGTTAGATTCATCTGGTCTTTGTAATAGTTAGATTCATCTGGTCTTTGTAATAGTTAGATTCATCTGGTCTTTGTAATAGTTAGATTCATCTGGTCTTTGTAATAGTTAGATTCATCTGGTCTTTGTAATAGTTAGATTCATCTGGTCTTTGTAATAGTTAGATTCATCTGGTCTTTGTAATAGTTAGATTCATCTGGTCTTTGTATTAATTAGATTTATCAATCTGAGGTGCTTAGATTTTTCAATCTGGTGTTTAAATTATTAGATTTACTAATCTATGTGTCTTTTGAAGATTATGCAATGGATCCAATGAAGAATGGATGAAAGAGGTCAAACATTCCGGCATCGCTATGACATTAATAACAGAGAATCGGTTTTCTCTGGTTACGATAAAATTTGCCGAGATAAGGAGTCCCGTGGAATTGCCTCCGGGATGCGCTTCCTGCTTTTCCGAATTTCCCTGCCCAGAGAGATGCGGAAGATTACGCAGTCATCTTCGTGAGCATCCGGCTGATGAAACTGCTTCCTCTTCAAAGCGGTCAGGTGCTAAGCAGAAAGGGACCAACAGGCCGGGTTTTATATAACGGTGGATTTTATTCTCCTGTAATTGGACCTCAGTTTTTATTTTTTGAAAAAGATCATGATGATGAAATGAGTTTGGTTAGAGTAGGGAGTGAGATAAGAGTTTAATTTGTTTGAAACGTGATAAATCAAACTGGGAATTGCGAATTGCGGTAGTGAGTTTAGTAAAGAAAACATGCCTTTCATTAACTTCAGAACGGTTTTTGATATAAAGTTTTTTTTTTTTTTTTTAGAGAATTAAAAGTTTTAATCATTTTTTGAAATAAATTTAGACGTAAACGAGGAATTTTATTTTGTTTGACGGAAAGAGTAAATTAAAAAGGAAAAAAATACATGGAAACGATTTGTTAGCTAACAATGAAAATATTAAAAGTACACAGTAATATCTTAATGACTAGCGCACTGCCGCTTCAGCGCCACAGGTGTCGGGTTCGATGTGTCGGATGTTTATAATGGTTCGGAATCCACTTTAAATAGTAGGTCCCGGTCAAATATTGTTGTTGAACGTCGCGCGTAGGGCTGAAAATCCTACCCCGTGGAAAGCAAATATCTTCTTTCTCGAAATCTGCCAGTAGACAGATGGCCTTGGCCCATCATGAGGCTGTTGCGTAAATGAAGAAGAATCATTCTATAGTAAAAGTACAAATAGAAACAAATACTTTAAAGATGTAACTTTTATATTGTAATAAAAAGTTTATACGATTGAAACTAAATAGTCTAATTATTCTGATACAGTTTGAATTACAGTTGTTGTTCTTAGACTTCACAGACGGCCTTGGTCCACAATGGATGATCATGAAATATGGTTTGGTGTATCGCTCTACATCCATTTTTTTTTTCACACTTTGGGTTAATTAGACCGGGATCTACAATTCAATGTGGATTCCGAACCACTTACAAGCATCCATGTCCAGCCAGGATTCGAACCTAAAGCCTATGATACCAAAGATGATGTGTAAGTTAAGATATTACTCATCAATTTTTGAGTTACGCTTTCTTGATTTCAATTTTATTATTTATGCTATTTGTGTTGCCGTTTTCTATGCCTTCATTTTCCTTACAATTTTCTTCCAAAATTTTAGATTAATTGATCAAAATATTATCATTATAGAAACTAACTAAACATGTAATTTATTTTTCTGTTCATAAACTGTGAATCAATATTTTTTAATGGTATGCTTTCTTGATTTTCATCAGTAACTCCTAACTCAATTACAATATTCAGCAGTAATCTATAATGTTAAGAGTGTTTGAAATAAGTGTCTTTCAGTCGTTAGAATATTTTTAAACCACCAATGAAACAAAATACAAAGCAGCAATTCATCATAACAAAATACCTTATCTATCAATACGCAAAAACTAATGCATTAATGTAGATCTTTACAAAATTGCCAGAATCATTTACGCATTTTGTTGTGAGGAAATGAGAGCATGATATATATTGATCTGGTCCATCTGGCAACTATCTGAAGACCAGAAACACATTGAAAACATATATTCAATGCGTAAGAAAACAAATGATATACGAGTTGTTTGGGCTCTTACGGAACAGTAATTCATGTATTTCTTTGTAACCATAGATATCAGAGGATCGATGATATGTTTTTACGGTACAAATATTTTTCCACATATATTTCAGCAATATTTTATGTATCACGTTAACAAAAATATTTCGATATACGTTATGTATGTACATATATATTGAAAATTTACCAAAACAAATGAAATAAATACAAAAACTTAAAAAAGTGGAAAATGGGAATATAATGTGATATTTTGCGTTTTATGGTATATTTAAACTACTTCTAAAATATTTATGATGCTGAATTTATTTGAACAAAGATTTTTATATTTCTTTTCACATATATGCGTAAACATATGTAATGATCAGCAATCGATTGAAATGAGTTGTATTATAAATTTATAATTTATATTTTAAATTTAACAAAAGTATAAAATAGTATATTGTATTTATTACATCAGGAAATTACACTCTCTCTTATTCAGATATTTTAATAGTTTTATGCATAAAAACAACAAAAGTTCAATCTAATAAATTTTAATAAAGAAATTTTTTTAATTTGGTAGTTTACATTGAAATAAGACTGCTTGATATTTTTCATTGAAACCGATTTGATATTTTGTATTGAAATAAATTATTTGAAATAAGTTATTTTAAATCAATTGAAATAAATAAGATATTAATAAAAAATGAAATTGAAATAAATTAAGAAATATATTGCTTGAAATTTCATATTGAAATATATTGGTTGAAATTTCATATTGAAATATATTGCTTGAAATTTCATATTGAAATATATTGCTTGAACATATTGAAATATATTGCTTGAAATTTCATATTGAAATATATTGAAATTTCATATTGAAATATATTGCTTGAAATTTCATATTGAAATATATTGCTTGAAATTTCATATTGAAATATATTGCTTGAAATTTCATATTGAAATATATTGCTTGAAATTTCATATTGAAATATATTGCTTGAAATTTCATATTGAAATATATTGCTTGAAATTTCATATTGAAATATATATTGCTTGAAATTTCATATTGAAATATATATTGCTTGAAATTTCAATATATTGCTTGAAATTTCATATTGCAATATATTGCTTGAAATTTCATATTGCAATAATGCTTGAAATTTCATTTTGAAATATATTGCTTGAAATTTCATTTTGAAAAAAAATTTTTTTTGAAATATTTGAAATTTCATTTTGAAATAAGAAATTTCATTTTGAAATATATTTTTCATTTTGAAATATATTGCTTGAAATTTCGATTTTGAAATATATTTTGAAATTTCATTTTGAAAAATAAATTCATTTTGAAATATATTGCTTATTTTGAAATATAATTGAAAATGAAATATATTGAAATTTCATTTGAAATATATTGCTTGAAATTTCATATTGCAATATATTGCTTGAAATTTCATATTGAAATATATTGCTTGAAATTTCATATTGAATATATGAAATTCATTTTGAAATATATTGCTTGAAATTTCATTTTGAAATATATTGCTTGAAATTTCATTTTGAAATATATTGCTTGAAATTTCATTTTGAAATATATTGCTTGAAATTTCATTTTGAAATATATTGCTTGAAATTTCATTTGAAATATATTGCTTGAAATTTCATTTTGAAATATATTGCTTGAAATTTCATTTGAAATATATTGCTTGAAAGTTTGTATCGAAATACATTACATGGTATTTTACAAAATATGCAGCATTAGCAAAAGATTTCTTTTGGTACCAACTTTGTGAGTTTTAAAAGTTAAAATCTTGAAAACTTTTTTCAATAATAAACAGAAAAATCATATAAAAGAATAAAAACAAGGAAATCCTACCATTCATCTTCCTTCGTAATATTGTCTGATCAAAGACGCTATTAAAAATTATACAATATTCTGCTATACAATTATCCAATTATATTTATTATTCTAATTATATACAATTATCTAAGTATTTTATACAATTATTTAAATATGTTACACAATTATAAATAAATATCCACATTTAATTAATTTTTATCAAATATGCATGAATTCTATAAGATTCTCCCATTAATAATATAAAAAATTATTTTAATACAATTCATTTTCTATCCAACTTTCAGTTATACGGATTGATACTGATTGAAGTTAAAAATAAAAGCCATTTTTTTTGGTCCGTAAAATAATTGTAACTAGTAACCATCCAATATTTCAATATTTTACAAAAAAGCTGTTAACTTGCATCATATTTTTTCTAAATTTGAAAACTTTTTTTTTTTTTATGTATCACTAAAAAAATTGTTAGTAACTATTAAATATTAGCAAAATTTTGAGGAAATAACAAAAAAATACCGATAAAGGTATCAAAGACAACAAATCTTGACTGCAATGAGCCTAGAATTCCCATTAGACTAAAACTGTCAACAGTGAGGGGGAAAAATCACTTTATAGACAGGTTATCAACCCACTTGGTTCTTTTCTTGATGCCACCAGTCTATCGTGAAAATTATTTTAGGCTTCAGTCACTTATTTTCCCCATTTATTTCCCCTCTCGGGCCCACGTGGCAACACGCAAACCTGGAGACTCCCATAAATTTGGAAATCTGGCGGCCCAAAAAGGATAGAAAGTTTTTCTCACTGCCATATGCGTCTTTTGCGGAATATAGATATACGAACAGAAACATATAATATCCTTGGCTGTCCATCAAAAACACATAACAAGGTTTTTCTGCAGTCTACCACGATAGCTCAAGATAAATCGAAATTCTTTTTTGACGTTTCGTTTTCCTTGGCAGGGTTTCTTCTAAGACTTGTTTAAGAACTAGAAATCTGGGACTTTTAAGGTTATGTGACTTTTTATGGTAATTTGATGTTTCCAGCAGATGTGTAATAAAATGCGTGGGATTGCTTTTTAATTCCGTTAGTATCTAATTTGATAAAAAATATTGTTTTTGATAATTAAATATTGTTTCTCGCTTAGATTTTATTTTCGCTTAGTTTTATCAAGATTTGCATTTTATCAATATGGTGCTTGCATTGCTTAGATTTACCAATCTGGTACTTGCATTGCTTAGATTTATCAATTTGGTGCATTGCTTAGTTTTTTATCAATCTGGTACTTATTGAGTTTTATCAATCTGGTACTTGCATTTAGTTTTATCAATCTGTACTTGCATTGCTTAGTTTTATCAATTCGGTACTTGCATTGCTTAGTTTTATCAATCTGGTGTTTGAATTACTTAGATTTATCAATTGCATTATCAATTTGGTGTTTGAATTAGTAAAGAATGATTTCTTTACATAATTATATATAGTTACTACACATGTTTTTTTTTTTTTTCACTTTGTATCTGACCAGCCAAATACTCAATTTTTCTGTTTAAAAAAATTGCAACTAACAAATAAATAAAAAAAAAATGGAAAAATGAGTCTTTTTAATACGCTTTTTTATTAGTTTCCCTGCATGTTTGTTTGTTTGTGTGTGTGTAACTGACTCTTTGGGGTTGATTTTGCCTTACTTTTTAAGCAATCAGATTTAATTTAAACGTTGTAGACTTATCAAGGACCGACGACAATAAAATATTTTGATAACTTTATTATCTCATCATGATTACGATCGCCAGGATTAGTGATTTTATTTTAACTTATGAAGAACAATTTAACTCATGCAGAATGAAAGTACCTAAGACATTCAAACCTACGTGGGACAGTGGCACAACGGATAACGCGCCTGACTACGGATCAGGAGATTCCCTGTTCGAATCCTGGCTGACTCGACATATTCGCATTTAGCCTTTGTTTTATCACAATTAAATTATTGTAAGAACTATAGTTCCAGTCCTCTGTACCGGGACCTCATTTAAATATTATAGTTTAAAAACACGCTTTTAGATTTAATCAAACTAAAAGTAAAAAATAATTGTTAACATAGGAATAAAATTACTGACGAGAAAATTGAAATGAGAAAATTGTCAATGTTCTAAAAGCGTGGGAGTGCTTGATTTTAATCGTTATAATTTTTCACTAGTTTCCTTCAGAAATGCAGAGTTAGTTTAAAAATGTTATACAAAGCACCCACGCTTTTAGAACAGTGGCATTCATTTTTCTCGTCAGTAATTTTATTATGTTAATTATTTTTTTTTCTGTTTAGTTTGATTAACTCTAAAAGCGGTTTTTAGTTTTTAAACTATAATTTATTTAGTTAAAAATGCAATAAAAATTATGTATTTGAAATGTTGGGGTATTTTTTTAATTCGTTTTTTGGAGCCTTATTATTTCAGAATTCTTTCAAATTGATTTGCTACAAACATCAAATTACATGAAAACTCACATAAACCTTAAAGTCCTAGATCTCTAGTTCTTAAAAAGAATACAAATTATTTTCTTTTGCTACGAGCACGTGTTATATGTCTTCTTACTTAGACATAATTTTTAAAAACTGGATTTTAGTCAATATTTGACTGGAAAATAAATCGGTGATAATTATAATTGTCATAGGCGATAAAGGTAACAAAAAAACCCCATTAAAATGGAAAATACCTCTATATTCAGTTAGTTTTTCATTTTAGTAAAAAATGAATTAATTTTGATAATTATCTATAGTTTCTACACGCGAAAATTTTTTCACAATGTATCTGTACCTGCCAAATACATAACTTTTTCTATTTAAAAAAAAAAATAACAATAAGTAGCAAATAGATAATTCTTTTTTCTTGTAAAAAATGAAACTTTTTGGTTAAAAATGCAATAAAAGTTATATACTTGAAATGAAGGTTATTTTTTTTTTTTAAATTCATTTTTCAGAAGGCCTTTTTTCAGAATTCTTTCAAGTTGTGTTATTCATATGCTACAAACATCAAATTACCATAAAAACTCGCATAACCTTAAAGTCCCTGATTTCTAGTTCTTAAAAGAATAAGAATCATTTTCTCTTGCTACGAATGTCTTCTTACTTCGACATAAATTTTAAAAACTGGATTTCAGCCAATATTCGAATGGAAAAGGAAAACAGTGATAATTCTAATTGTCATAGGCGATAATGGTAACAAAAAAACACAATAAAATTTAAATTACCTCTATAAAGTATAAATAAATATATTATTAAATTATAGAAATTTCAGGGTCATTATTCATTCAAAATTTTCTGAATGAAATTATAAATAACGGAAAAATTTGAAACAATGCCTTTATTATTTGATAAAATTTGCTATAAACATCGGCTGAAAAAAAGCAACACAATTTTTTAGCGTACTTTATACCTTATTTTCTTTATATAATTATTACATCTTTTAAGAATCTGATATTTTAAGATTGTTGACATATTTTTTGCCTAGAAAAGCATAATTGAGAATTTAACTTTAAAGGGATTTAGTTTTAATGTATTGATAACAGGTAAATATTATAGATTAAAAGGTAAATCTCGTTGTAAAATATATAAGGTTGATTATTAATGCACTGCTCAAAACAATTAGGGGATATTGTGAGTTCGAGCGACAAATGGCTTAACAACAAAAATTAAATAGAATCGGTTAAGAATGAAAATTGAAACGATTACAAATTTGGGAATATGTAAATTTTATGTAACGTCAAACATTATGTGTTTTATTTAAAGAGGGAAAATAAATTTGCAGCTTTTATTATGTAGGAAGATATTAAAAACAATTGAATATGGTTTATTTTGTAACTCTGAATACGATGTCCCGGTAAGATATCTTAGCTAAATTAGTAACCTGGAGGGCCATCGGTCGTTTAGAGTCATCAAACACAATCTGTAAGAAACATTTCTAACACATATGTTGTAAGTGTTATTTCCAGACTATGGAATCACATTTTTGGGAACTGGAAATGATCGCTGAATATCGGGACAAGTTCGTGCGCTTCCAACAACGCAAAATGATCGGTATTAAACTTTAACAACCTGAAGAAACGGCACTATGAACGTTCCTTTCTGGCAACAGCAGTTTCAGAGGGCAACTGGTACTAGACTTTCGTCGGACTATTCGAAAACGACTAGGCCATATTTGCTTGTATGTTAGCAGACCTATGGTTCATATTTCGTTGGCACAGGATTACCGTGTTACCCACAGGAGGTGAGCACATGAAAATCTCAGATGGGTACGAGATTAGTGGCACAACATTCTTCACGGACGTGTCCCGTTTTAGTGTACAACATGACAATAGATGGATTGTCATCTGGAGAAAGCGTGGTACCCGAAATACTCCTCCATCTATGCATAAAAGTGCCAGATTTTGGCAGAGGCGGCTTGAGATCTGGGCCGGTATTTTTGTCAATGGCCACACTGATCTACACATTATCAGAAATGAAACACTAACGGCTCAGCCCTATAGAGATGATATCAGACCTATTGTGATCCTTTATGCTGCAGCAATCAGGGATGAATTTATTCTCATGGATGATAACTCTAAGCCCCATCTTACTCAACTAATGGATAATTTTCTTTTTGACGAAGGAACTCTTCAAATGGATTGATTAGCATATCCCCTGACATGAACCCAGTAGAATATGCTTGAGACATTCCAGGGAGAAAAGTTGCTTGTCACGTATCACCCCCAGAAACAATTCATCATTTGAAAGCATTGCAGTATTATTTAAAATATAACTATTATATACCTCGATAATAAATTTAAAATTTGTGATTATTTAATAAATTATATTGAATTTACGGAAAACAGTGCAAATCTAATGTAATTTTTGATTTCCTACAAAACAACCTAGAAAAAAAGAAAAAAAAAAATGAAATTAATCTTAATCTCTTGCAGAAAGCATTTTTATTTAATTTTTAGGAAGCTCCCTCAACACTTTTTTTTTTTTTTTATTCATCACTTCGAGCTGTCTTTCCGAAACAATTTGATTGGAATAGCATTTTTTGTTTCGAAATTATTATTGAAAATATAGGAAAAAAGTCAACGCTTTCTAACTGAATTCAGACAAGGAGGTTGGAACGAACTTTAAAAAAATCGAAAAAAAAAATGAATGAGAAAACGGAAGAAAATCCGAACACGCAAAGAAACAAGACCGTTCCATCAGAAAATGATTCCCCACCCTCCCTTTTCCCAGATGGAAGCGTGGTTGGTATAACTCGATATCAGAATTAAACAGCAAATTTGAACCGCGGCCAAATATCGGAAACGGTTTGAGAGATAATTGTTCTTTCAACACAATCCTGTTGAGAAAATGGAGGGAGAGGTTGAGGGAAGGTCCAAACATTTACAGTATCAACAAGAAATAAAAAAGGAAAAATGGTTGATCATGTAACCAAAGTTTTGATCTTAATTTTAGTCATTTCATTAGATTCATTTCTCTTTCCAGGATAAATTGGAAAATGATGTCATTACATTTAGTATGTAGCAGTTTACAGAGTGGTTTGGATAACTCTTTTTGGTTATCAATGAAGGTAATTTTTTCTGAAAAATGCTTTTAAGCATCTTAGTAGGCATATTTTTTACTCATATTTAATCTTAGTAGTCAACCCTTTTGGGCATGACGGCAGAGTGACTAGCCCTCTAGTGCCCTGTGCCACAGAATTCTAGTACCGGCAATCGCATGGATGGTTGCATTAGTTCAGAATCCACTTCAAACCATAGGTTATGGTCTGATACGACTCAGGACTTTGGAATAAAGCTGACAACCTTACCCAGTAAAAAAAACATCTCCGTCTCGAAATTTGACAGTAGGTAGAAGGCCTTAGCCATGGGCCAGGAGGTGACTAACACGACGGCTATGGGCTGTAGTGCAAGGAGTTAGTATCTTGATAATAATAAGTTAATTGGTACATATGTTCAAGAGCATTAGATAAATGAAATATCACACACCAAATGAATTTTTCCATAAGAAATGAAAGCAGAATGATTAATATGTTACCATGGAAAAAATTCTGCTATCGTTGCCATATTATACAGTGAGGTGATTGTATACTTTTTAAATACAGCTTTGTACTAAAATACAAAAGTTGTTACATAAAATGCATACCTACATGAAAAATGACCAAATTTATTTTTTTTTTTCTCTTCTTGAGTATCTCTAGATTTAATTCTTATTAAAATACTGTCGAAAGAAATTTGTTCTGCCTTCTCCAATGGGCGATTTGGAAATGTGATATTGTCTAGTCATTCTAGGCAGCGATTTTGCGGATTGTTTCGGTTTTTTGGAGGAATGATAAAGTGACGAATTTTGAAGAACATGAGTCGTATTCTAAACAAACGTCGTATACTAAACAAAAATTTGCATTTCCAAACAAAACGTATAGTAAGATGGACTTATTCCAAAGCGGATGCATACTAAGATATCACTATACAAAGTTTAATAAAAATGAATTCACTTAACATAAAAAGTTATATCTAAGGTCCAAGTATTACACGTAAATGAAATAACGCCATTAAGAATGGAGAATAATTTGTACTAATATATTCAGAAGTTTTATTTCGTTTGAGATTTATAACATTTTAAATATTATAATAAAATAAGTATATTAAAATAGATAACTATATTTCTGATTATTTTAATTCCTTTATATTTATTACTCTTTATTGTAATTTTTTTCGAAATATGTATTTTAACATAAAACTTCTCGATTTTGTGGAATGGTAAGAAATTGCGACACTAAGGATGTTAATAACGGGAATATGTTGAATCTATTAAAAAAATTATGCGGCCGCTTTATCGTTTTACAAAATGTAACATTAAATCATTCCATATAATTGGAAATTTTAATTACTAAAAAGAATATTCCCCGCAGCACATAATTTACAAAGTCTAATATCTGTAAATATATAAATAACCATTATTTGTTTTATTTATTTGTAGTTGTAATCAATTTTTATGAAATATAAGAAAACGAGTATAGATTTCATGTCATGTATTATAATTAATTACAGTCCTTTTATTATATTTTTAATTATTACCTTAGTTATTAGTTATTAATTCTAAATTGAAAATAAAATAGGGCCCGATTGAATATTAATTTGCACGTATGAAATATTTAAATCGACATTTCCTTTAAATTTAATTGATAATAAACATTTATGTGTTTTGTTTGTTCAAAAAAGATGCTCATTGCATTAAAAATTAACTAATGGATCCTAGTATCGTCTATGGCTAGACATTTTTACCTCACTGGCAAAAGAAATATGCCTCTCTGAAAGAACGACCCATTTTTTTTTTTTTTCTGTAATTCAAGAGAATTCTTTTTCGAATAGAGCCAATTTTTGACTTCAAAAAGAAAGTGCTTCTCAAACAGTTCGCCCTTCATCCTATTTGGTCGTTTTTCCTTCAAACCTCGGCTCAGACATACAAATATCCGTCAACAACGATAACCAACTATGGTTTTGCCAGGTATTAACGGTTTTTATAAATTTTATGTTTACGGTGAAATTAATTTGACAAGTTCATTCAATTAATTCATGAATTTTTTTCAAGCTTCAAAAATAATCTGATACAATTTAGCTGTGCGTTTCTTCGAATTATAACAAATTTAAAGCTTCTTAGTTCTTTATTTATTCAATGTTCTGCGTGTTAAAAGCTAAAAAATTGTTTGTTGTTTGCACTTCAACAAAATGACGCCTACTAAACATTAAATCTTAGTGGCAGTTGTTTGACATAAAGTAATTATTAGTTTGATTTGTCTAGTAATAATGCTATTATCACAATCTGTTAGAGAAATACAAGAATTGAGCTTTTATCTATCATCTGAAATTCATACTATCACCAAAGAAAACCTCCAAGCGTTCAGGGTCTATTTTAATACACTAATATAATAACTGATATCATTGATTGTTTTTTCAGGAATTAAAACCCTATTAGATAAAAAAATTATATAACAAAATCGATTCATAAATTTGTTAATTATCTGTTTCTCTAAAGATATCCAAGTCGCATTTATAACAAAAGGCAAACAAAAAAAAAAAAACATTTCATCAACTTTTAACTAAGAATTTTAAATCTCTTTCAGTTATTTAAACATAAAATATTAAATTAATAGCAAATATTAACCTTAAATATATATAGCGGCACATGTGATATTTTCACGAAATAAAATTGAAAATTTCTGGTGTAATTCAAGCCTTAGAAATTTATGTTGCTGATGTCCCGGTGAATATTTAACAGAAATCTTTACAAATGTGTTTTGAATCAAAAAATTAATCCATTAATAAAATTGGATAGAAACCTTCAAGATTTCATGCAAATAAAGAAGTGATTAAATGTTTGCCCAATGATGTTAAAAGTACTAAAGCAGAATAATAGTGAGTTAAATTTTTAAAAAATACATATGTTGACTAAAAATTATATGCTCACATCAATTCCTTAAAATTGTATTATTGGCCAAGTACAGTTTTATTTCCATGGAACAAATTTTAAGTAATTGTATTTTTCTAATTTCTGATTTTTTGAAGTGATTAAAAAATTAAAATGTTTTCTTTTCCATTCTAACTGACGAACCATGTAAATGCTTTCAGATTTTATAAAGTACGCTTAACTATGTAGGAGCGCATGAGTATTTCCACGTAACTAAGATAATTTGACAATAAATATAATAACGATTTTAACGGACATTCTTTTATTGTTCATTCGGTGACACCATTAAGTGTGACGCGAGATCAGTGTTTTTTCTATCTAGCACATTAGCATTAACTGCGATTTGGTTTGTCACTCTACGGTCATTTTGTGCACACTTTTATGATAATGAGACCGGGACATACAGTTTAACATGGATTCGGAACCACCAACAAAATCCATGTCACCGCCAGGATTCAAACCTAGTGAACCTGGGGTACCAATGGATAGAGCATTAGCCAATTTGCCATCAGCCTGCCATTAAGTGAGATATCGCACATGTAGTTTTGGGGTGAAATTTTGTTAATAAAGAATAAAAAACACTGCTTAAAAAATTATCTACAGAAATGTTATTATTAAATAAAAGTTGTTTTTTGGAATCTAAAATTCTTATAGTCCTATCAAAATAATGAAAAAATTAAAGTACTGAATAAAATTCCGATTGTTATTGAAATAAAGGTTAACAAAAAATAAAGAAAAGTAGAACTCCATATATAAAAATAATGTCCCAATATTTAATGCATAGAGTAGCATTTTGGAATACAAACAGATTCGTGCTGCATTTAAGCCACAAATTGCTTTGACATTTTTTCTCTTTCCAGTAAATTAAGGCCCCTAATTGTTTCGTCCTTCTTGGATCTACAATACCTTTATGAGCTTTTGCACAGTTGTTATTCAGGTTTCGATTTCATTGAAATTTCGTTTTTCGCTGAATTCATATTTTTCAAATACTGCTTTGTAAATTGTTACGGTTTTTTTACTTCCTGTTTATTAAAAGCAGGGACAAGGTTTATGCTTTCTGGTTTGAGTATTCTTGGTGATATGGGCGGATTGAGTTTAAGAGATGACACCATCCAATATTTACCGGATGTTTTTGACAATTTATTTTAACAAATTTTTTATTTGATTGCCATCAATAATATTATGCACCAACTTTAGGATGTCAAAACGGCCCATACCATAAAAACAACCTGGCTAACTTCAGAGCGTGTTTGGCGAGATTGTTTTTCAGAGAGGAGGTCAGAATTCTGAATATTGGCTTCAGTCCAAACAGCTTTTTTTTTTAAGCTTGCGTTGTTTAATTTTTTCTCGAAAGGTAGATTAAGCAATTCCACAGATGTCCTTACTTCTGATTTTCGCAACTTATGTAAAACCACTTCAATGCCTGCTTCCATTAAGCCTAGCTCCAATAACCCTTATAATTTCCACATTTATTAAATATACAAAATATACATGAGGTAAAAGATAACATAAAACAACTTCATACCAGCTGCCAGGGTGCATAGAATTATCACAAACAGTGTTTAATCATCCAAGATATATTGCTCAGATTGAAAATGCTAAACTGAAGCAAAAATATCATATTATAATGGAAAAAAAAAAAGGGTTGACAATATTTACAGATGTGATTTGTATTAAAACGTAATAAAAATTTGAAGCGGGCAATTTTTATTAACGCTCAGAAATGGCAGACTTACTTTAAATCCTAAGGGCCAAAATTCTAAAGAAATTTAAAAATATCAGCACCGAAAAAAATCGACTAAAAGTGAAAAATAAAAAGGTGGGAGGTTAAATTTAACACATCACTTTATAGGCCCGTTATAAGCCATTTCATCTACCGAAAAAAGCATTGCATAGAATTGCCCACTAACACGAAATTACCGCGTTATACTTTACTAATGCGAGTTTATTTGCAGTCGTAATTGTGGATTTAGAAATAAGAAAAACTTGTAAAGCGAGTTTAATTATTATTTGTGTGTGTGTTGAATAGGCCAAATAGAAAGAAAAAGAATTGTAGAATAATATACCTTTATTTCCTGTAGTTTAACATTCCGAGTTTTGATATATAGTAATAGTTATTTGATTAATACCATAGAAATATTTTGATATATTAGAAATATTTCAATTTAATAAGATTTTATAAATATTTCAAACATTTTTTGCAAAGTAAAAATTTGAATTTTGTTCCTTATAATAGAGTTTAATTTGGGGGTTTTATGAATCATTTAAATAATCATATTAAATAACAACTCGTATAAACCGAAATAAGCATTATTAAACCGACATTAAATTATTTTTTTTTTCCATTTTAAATCTCGCCAAATTCGAATTGAGAAAGAGAAAACTAAGTTGGTTGCGTGTATTACAAATAAAATTACGCATGACTAAATGAAACGTTAAAGATTAAAAAATAAAAAATTACGATCCATACATATTAGGAAAATATAATTTTTGTCACAAAATTTTTATAAATAAATTAAACGTAAATTATTTTTTACAAGAAATATTTTTTAAATTTATTACTAGTACAAAAAAAAAATTCATAAATCTTTTATAACTGATAAAAACATAAACAAGTCTCATTTAAAGAAAAATTAAGACAAAAATCTGAAAAAAATATTAGAAGTAAAAAAAAAAAAAAAAGAATCGACATGTTAAAGAAAAAAAAATCAGTAAAAAAATTCAAAAAAAAAAAAAAAAAAAAAAATCGAGATCTTTTAATGGAAAAAAAAAAAAAAGTAAAATCGCTCAGTTATTCGCCCAATCCTTAAAATCAATACAAGGAATTAAAAGTCACTTTGGAACAAAAAACAGGGCAGTGCTCACCTATTAAAGAATGCATTGGGAAACAAATGAGATTCGAATGCTGTGATGAATGGAGGTGCGATGGGGCAGAAGAAAAGAACTGCAGGAAGGACTTTTCTAGCGAGCTAGAATCCGGCCCTTTCTAGCGAGGAGTCGCATTCCTCTCCGTGGACTGTTCAAAGCTCGCGGAGAAATGGATACGAGTGTTTTTTGGAATTATCCGGAATCATTGCTCCAGAAAAGTTGTCCTTGGATAATTTTTGGAAGACAAACCGCTCCCGTGTGAAAGTCATTAAAACCTTTTCTCTCGTATTGTTCTATTTTTTAAATTTTATTTTGTGAATGGATAGTCTCGTTTTTGGAAAGTTGCTTGAGGAAAAAAAAAGGTTTAATGGTAATGAAAAGTGCGATTCTTTTTTGTTTTTGTTGAATGGATTGAAGAGAAAGATACTAAAAAAATGGTAGAATAATCTCCTCGACATTAATTTTCTGTCATTTATTGCGCTTAATATCTATGCATTAAAGCATTTTTCTCAACTGAACATTTAATTAGAGATGTTTTTTTTTCTATAATATAAGAATATTTCCTTCAAAAGAATATCAAATATTTTTCATTTTGAATGTCGAAAAATTCATAATTGGGAAAAAAAACTTTAGGATGGTTATGTACAATACAAAAAATAATTTTTTACGCAAATTATTTATTTATTATCCCACTTGGTAGACAATAAACATCTAGCCCTACCCAAGAAACCGTTTGGTCTCACGGAAGGATAGAAAGAGGTGGCAGTTTCTCTTGTGATGAAGTACTGTATGTAGAAGTCCAACTTGGCTCCTTGACGCTAAACAAAGATGGCTATACATAAGGGCATTTTGCCCTTATGTATTGAAATATATTTCGCATTTGCGTATCGTACAGAAGAAAACCCGGTAATCTCCCATCAAGTAGTCAGATTAACAGGGCAAGATGCTGTAGTATGTACGTTACAAACTCCATCGAGTCACATCGCTTTTTGAAACAGTGTCTACAACAAAACCGCTAGTGGATTGAACTTCCGCCCTAATGAGCACCAGCGGCGCGTTGCCGCTGAGTCACGAGTCGGGGAAAAGGATTTATGAATAAATGAAATGTTAGAGACAAACAAAAATTACGATTGTTACATACAATGATAATATAATATCAGCCACAAAATTTTTGCAAGTAAATTAAAAGCTAAACTTTTACATCAAATGCTATTTTTAAATTTATTAATGGTGCAGAAACAAAAGTCGTTCAAATCTAATAATACATAAACAAAAGTCTTAATTGAAGCAAAAAAAAAAAAAAAAAAAAGAATCGAGATCTTTTAATGGAAAAAAAGAAAGCAAAATCGCTCAGCTTTTCGCCCAATCCTTAAAATCTCTACAAGGAATTAAAAGTCACTTTAGAACGAAAGACAACAGAAACAGAGTAGCGCTCGCTTATTAAAGAATGCATTGGGAAACAAATGAGATTCGAATGCTGTGATGAATGGAGGTGCGATGGGGCAGAACGCAGGAAGGCCCGCTTGGGCAGCACAGGGAATGACTGCAGCGCTTTCTGGCGTGGAGTCGCATTCCTCTTCCGTGGACTGTTGAAAGCTCGCGGAGAGATGGATGAGCGTGTTTTTGAATTATCCGGACTCACTGCTCCAGAAAAAGTTGGCCTTGGATAATTTTTGCAAGTGAAACCGCTCCCGTGTGAAAGTCATTAAAACATTTCCCCCTCTTATTGTTATATTGTTTTTATTTTTTATTTTATGAATTTGGTAGTCTTGCTTTTGGAAAGTTGCTTAAGGAAAAAAAAAGTTTCAATGGTAATGCAAGTACGATTCTTTGTTTTTTGTTGAATGGAGAGAATAGAAAGAGTATAAAAAAAATGGTAGAATAATCTCCTCGTTATTATTTTCTGTTATTTATTGTGTCTAATATCTAGAAATTAAAGTATTTTTTTTTCTGAATTGAGCACTGGAATAGAAATATTTTTTTTCTGTAACATAAAAATAATTCCTAACACGAATATCAATTTGATTTTTGTGACTAATAAAGATAGACTAATGAGTGAGTGACTAGCACTCTGGTGATCAGTGCCGCAAGTTTCTGCTCGAGTCCCGGTTGTGCAATAGATGTCTGTAGTGTTTCGGAACTCATTTTAAACCGTAAACCTTGGTCTAATATGACTGTTGGACATATGGTTTCCACTCATAACCTGTAACAAATAAAGCCACTCTTGTCTCGAAAACTGCCAGTACGCTGAATGACTTCGCTCACCAGGTTGTTGCGCCAGTGGGACAAAAGTTGTTGTGACTCATCCGCAGTGTCCTTCATTGCCGGACGGACATCACATGAGTAATTTACTCATGAATGGAGGGTGAGGGTAGAGCCTCTGTTTGGGATGGAACCCCTCTAGGTAGGAATCTCTTGCAGTCATATGAGACCGGGACCTACATTTTAATGTGGATTCTGAACCACTAACAAACTTACATGCCACATCCAGGATTCGGACATTGAAGCGAGTGAGGTAGTTAATTAATTGACCGTCAGGCCGCACCACCAGAGGCCCACGTTGCCAATGAGCCACGAGTGGTGAGTATTATTATTTTCCTTTTAAACTCGATAAATTCACAATTGAAAAAAAAAGGAAAATAAGATGCTTACTTATAATACAAATATAATTTTTCTTATAAAATTATTTTTAAATAAATGAGACGGAAAAATATGCAAAAATTACAATCATTACATATAATAAATAATATAATTTCTGTCACAAAATATATATAAATAAATTAAACATTTTCTTTAACAAGAAATATTTTTGAAATATAATAATAAATCAGAAGCATGATTTAACATGTTCTACCATATTTATCACGTCTTATTTTTAAAAAAAAATCAGTACAAAAATTCAAAAAGTATACAAGAAGTAAAAAAAAAAAAAAAAAATCGAGATCTTTTAATGGAAAAAAAGAAAGCAAAATCGCTCAGTTATTCGCCCAATCCTTAAAATACGGACAAGGGATTAAAAGTCACTTTGGAACGAAAGACAACAGAAACAGGGCAGCGCTCACCTACTAAAGAATGCATTGGGAAACAAATGAGATTCGAATGCTGTGATAAATTGGGGTGCGATGGGGCAGAAAGAAGAGAACTGCAGGAAGGCCCTGTTTTGCAATGACTCGGGCGCTTTCTAGCGAGCAGTCGCATTCCTTTCCCTGGACTGTTCAAAGTTCGCGGAGAGACGGATGCTAGTTTTTTTTTTGGAATTATCCAGCCTCATTGCTCTAGGAAAGTCGTCCTTGGATAATTTTTGAAAGAGAAACCGCTCCCGTGTGAAAGTCATTAAAACATTTTCCCTCTTATTGTTCTACTTCATTTTTTATATTTTTATTTTCTGAAAGGGTAGTCTTGCTTGAGGAAAAAAATTAATGGTAATGCAAAGTGCGATTTTTTTTTTTTTTTTGTCTTTGTTGAATGGGATGGAATAAAAAGAATATTAGAAAATAGAATAATATCATAACTGGTCATTATTTTCTGTTATTTAAATGTCTCTAATATCTAGACATTATAATATTTTATTAAATTGATCATTGGAATATAAAGGGTTTTTTTTTTCTGTAACCTAAAAATAATTCCTATAAAAATATCAATTTCTAATTTTTGTGATAGTGTAATAGGGTTAGGAGCCTAATGGCTGAATGATTAACGCTCTGGCGTTAGATGCCATAGGTTTCGGGTTCCAGTCCCGGCGTTTGTATTGGTTTTATTTATTGGTTCAGAATCCTGGCTTTAAACCGTAGGTCCCGGTCTAATATGACTACTACCACTACACCACACACCATCACATCACTGTGCCTAGAGCCGAGTTTCCCCTATACAGTTTGGGAAAGATGTGGATGAGAGGTCTGACTCGGCTCCGTGACGCTCTTATAGTCATATAGCCGGGACCTTTGGCTTAATGTAGATTCCAAACCACTACAAACGTCTAGGACCCCCGCCGGACTCGAACTGAAAACCTGTGTCGAACACCACAGCGCTAGCCACTCGGCCATCAGACAATCAAACACTATTATGATAAGCAATAAAAATTAATAGAAGCCAAAAATAACTAAGGATAAATTACCTATTTTGCAAAAAAATATTTGTCTTTTCTTACCTTGCATACATACTTAGTGTACAAGCAAATAATTCATTAGAAAATGATGTACAAGTTCATTTTTATTAATATCTGTACATTATCTATTTACAAAAAATTGTGTACCATTTAAAAATGTATAATAAATACAATTTATAAGGAAATAAATTTGCTTTTAATATATCACTTTTAAATAAAGAATTTATTTTGTGGAAAATGAATATTTCATACAGATACATACAAAAAAATGAAATCCCTTATTCTTTTTAAACAAACACCACATTTATTGTTTATTATTTCTATTGTGCTACTTTAAGAAGCATGATTAATTTTAACATTTTTTCTACACACACTGAAACTTCTACATGTTATTTATCCAAGCAAAAGAAACTAGATCAACCTACAATGCAGAAATGTCTAAGATATACACTGAAAGACGTGGAAGTTTTCAATAGACTTCAGAAGGGCCTATTTTTGCAGTGTCATAAATAAATGCAAACAGGATTACTTGGTGTGTGTAAAGAAGCACATTTTTTCACTAAGTATATTTCTTTAAATTCTTGTCCTCGCCTTGCCACTTTCATATGCTATTATTCATGATATCCATGCTAGAAGTTTATTTTTATTTTTGATGATGCGCTGGTTATTTAAGCTGAGTTTTCTACACATTTCTGATCAAGAAAACTTTACTGGATTGAGTGACTTTTTTAGCATGTGGCGTTATTCTTAGTTTATTTGTGTTTATTTCTTTTTATATTTTGGAGTGGCAATAAATATTAATGTCAACTGTAAACTTTTTTTATTTGGGATTTCTTATATAAAAGATTCATTACTTAGTCAAGTAACAATACAGAAAAGAATAAATAAGAAAACTATTGTACATTTTATGATTTTTTTTTCATTCCATTTATTTTAAAGGGATATTGTTAAATCCAGAAATATACTCAACTCATTTAATAAAAATAAAATTACTAATAGTGAAAATAAAATAAGTAATAGTCGACACTTTCATTTGGTGTAAATAAATTTTATTTTTACTAAACTTTATTTATACTAAAGTTAAGTACAAAAAAATTAGTAGTTAATGTCTCAAAATGTTCAATAATTTAAACTAATTTTATATATTTTAAAATTTAATTTATAATGTTTATAAGTGTAAAGAATTTCTATTTGTTATTTAAATTACATTAATATTTTGTTTTATATCCATTTGCTAAATATCTTAAGTTGTTATTTAAGAAAATTCTGTATAATTATTTGCATATAATTTTGTTAAAATGAAACTTTAACAATATTGCTAATAAAGTTTTTTATTTTTGAAATTATTAATTATGATTTTGATAATGACACGATTTACACACGATTAATTTCACTATTGTTTATATGAACAATTTTTACCCATTAGATTTATGAATATGAATTTAAAAATACATGAACTCTAAACCTATTCATCCAAAATATTTATGTAAATAAATAGTGCATTGAAATCAGTCATTTGGGGATGACAAACACAAACCCATTTTTTACTCTTCTAAAGCAGCTAAATCAATAATAATTAACAATTGTTCTTATGCACCATTTTTTTTTATGAATACGATTTTAAAAATACATGAACAATAAATCTATTCATCCAAGTAAATAATAGTATATTGAAAAACACTGATTTATGGATGGAAAACACAACTCCATTTTTGTTATTTTAAAACAGCTAAATAATGTCAAATGTGGTATAATTACAAAATCATTATTAAAATTCCCTTGATTTATAATAAAAATTCTATCAATTTTAATATATTTTAACATTTTACACATCGTGTAGACGATTTTTGATATTTATTATTTAAGGAAATATGTTCTTGACAGAGAAATACATGGCGGTATTTACTTTTTAAAAATATATAATTTTTCATATTTGGGAAATAGTTATCAACATTTAATTATTTTTTCTCTTTTATACATTTGAGATGTCCCTTTACGTTATTCAGCAACATTAATATTTTAAATGTTAAAAATTATGCATTCTTTTTAGATCAATCTTTTAATAGTTAATATTACAGCAAACATTCACCACTAAAATAAACTTTAAAAATTTAAAAGAAATACATCTGTGCAATATTATATAAAACTACTTCAGTATTTTATTATAAAGTATGAATAAATTAAAATAATGAAACAATAGATTACATTTAAATATATATTTTTTATGCATATTATGCATATATTTCTCATCAATCATTTTTTTACATGTAATTCAAATAGCTTCCTAATAAAATAAAATTTTCTTTTTGCAATTTTTTTTTTCCCATTAGTTCTATTTTAAATCGAAATTATAAACTTATTTCCATAGGATTTGAACACTTAATACTAAAAATTCATGAATATATTTGGTGGAAGTAAATTTGTTTCTTTAAAGTTGCTTATTCAAAAAAAAAAGGTAAATGAAAATTTAATGGTATGATAATGTTCTCATATGAATTATTTATATGTTGAGATGAATTCTCCTGAAGATGAAAGTTCAGAAAATAGTTGGAGACTCTGTGGTTTATACAGAAACCTGAAAGCTTACATTATAGGTGTTATTTTTCTCAAAAGAATATATTAGTTTGTAATTTAAAGTTATGTCGAATTTTGTATGATGGTGTCTCAATATTTAAATCCAATTTAACATATAGGTAGCTTGCATAACTACTCGAGTAGTCGTGTTTAGCACGATGCTTCCAACTCGAGTCTCAGTACTCGAAAATACTACCAAATGCAGATTTTCAAAATTTTATAGCAAGGGAGTAAAGGTCTGACTGGAGATTTATCAAATTGCTTGGTGTGAACTTTTCATCTTAAGCTATATTCCCATCAGATACTATAATCCCTCGTCAGAAACCACATCTTCTTGCCATCAATATCTGGTGGAAATCCAGGTTTATATTACATGAAAGTTATATATTTAGACACAAAAAAAGTCTTTTAGAGTGTAAAAACTTTTTATGATTAAAAGTATCCCTTATG
Organism: Caerostris extrusa; assembly: GCA_021605095.1. NCBI lineage: Eukaryota > Metazoa > Arthropoda > Arachnida > Araneae > Araneidae > Caerostris > Caerostris extrusa. The sequence goes on from BPLR01005941.1 coordinate 89,424, forward strand.
TAATATAAAGCTATAATCCCACCAGATACTGATATCAAGAACATCAGGTCAATCAGATATCTGTCCAAACTGATATTATAACACAACAGGTTTTTTTTTTCACGAAAACCAAAACTTTTGATTCATAAGACTCTAATAAGGAAGATTGTCACGTAGGCTGGAGAAACTTGGACGTTATACGCTAAGAACTTGGATTACATCAGGGCTTTTGAGAGGAAAATTTAGAAATTTTTAGACAAAGATTTGACAATAATATATGGATTAGAAAACCCAGCATAGAAAATGAACACCTAATAAAAAACAGAGACATTATGAGGTACATCTAATCACAAAGAATCCTCTCGCTCTGACATGTTCCTCTCATCTCTCATCATTAAAAAGATTATGTAAATTGTTCATTAATAGGAAAAAAAGAAGACCAAGTGAAAAGTGGAATAACAGCGCCGAAGAGGATCTTAAACAACTGAAAATTATTAACTGGAAGAGAATAACATTGGAGCGACACAGAAGGAGAGATGTTGTGTTGTAGACACAAGCCTGTACAGGGTCTGTAATGCCAGTAAAGAAGAATATATTATAACGTGGTAAATTTATTATCAGCCTCTGATGAATTGCTAAACGACTTTTTCCATAGATTAACTTGAATTATCATTTATTTAACATTACGTTATACATATATAGTGAACTCTTAAACTGTTACATTACTGAACTCTTATAATGTTATATCGATCAACTTTTAAATAATTATCAATGAACTGAATAGATATATAAAACGGATAAAAGGTCTGAAAATACGTAATCTAATGTATCGAGTGATATCTGATAAGTGGGTCCTCACATTAAAACCGAAAGATGACAGATCGAAAGCATATATGTTCTAGAAATAAATGCGTTAACAAATAAATTGCATTTAATCATTTTTAAATACACCAAAACCAATTTATTTGTTCATACAGAATTCTTAATACACATAACCTACTTTATTTAAAACATGGAACTCAATCTTATAGATCTCAGCTACTTCAATGGTACTACTACTACATTCAAACATACTTCAGTGCGCATACTTCCAACAATTATCTTGTACAGAAATATTAAAGACCAATTACCATTACATTTTAATTAAACGATTAAAATTCAGTCTTCCGAAGACTGTTAAGCGACTGTCTGCAATCAGCCAAGCCTCAACTACAAGCACAAACCTATCTAAAGAAGCAATCAGAACGAAAGATTCCTTGCGATGTCAGTTTGTCAGCACCACTTGGCTTCATACCTGGGGCAGTAATTTGCCGGTGACGTCTTGAGAATTGATTCGAGAAGCGGAAGATCAAATGGCTGTTTGCAAAATCCGAGTAAATGCTTCTCTTATTCGAAAACTGATTGGGCCTTTCGAAAGCAGTTCGGAAAAGAGCAAGTAAACTATCAGTATCAAAGCGGGGACTTAATAAAGTTAAATTATTGACTTTTGAAACACAACCTTACTTATTTTTAAAGTATTTACAAGAGAAATTTGAGACTTGAGGAATACTAGAAAGACACTACGTGTTTGACGAAGTAAAACTAATTACAATTCTTGTTAAAATACAGAAATGCATATATATATAACCAAAAGGTGATGTCATGATTAATTAAACATGTTTTAAAATGGCGAAACGAAACATGTTTTAAGGAGTCCGAAAATTATTCCGATTTTTTTTTTTTCAATACAGTTACTTAGAATTTGGAAATCAAACTAAAAGTAAAAAGGTAATCATTTAAAGTAAATATTTTCTTATTTTTACTTATAATAATGAAGATTATCAATATAAAAATACATCAATTATCAAATAAATAAATATGTAAAAATTTTATAAAACGGTCTGCAAGTACATTGCACAAGGTTATATTTTCCCGATATCTACTTTGTATATTAAACAAGTTTTAACAAATAAGCATATTCTATATACATCATTCTTATATATACATAAATATTATTGTTTGATAATAAGTAAGGTGTAGTCACTGCAATTCCAGAATTGGATTTATTTGGCACATTTATCGTAACTGTTGTTTCCAAAATACACTAGACTGCTAATGAAGATCTATCCTATGATTGTTCTACAGAAACAAAATTCTGTAGAAAGTTCTGAGATGCATTCGAAGAAAATTCATTATTTACGTCACCATCTGATGTATAGATGTTTCTATACGTGGGTCTTCACATTAAACCAGAAAGCAGAATCAAAAGCATATTTGTCCAAGAGATAAATGTATCAACAAATTATTTGTATTTAATTATTTCTAAATACACCAAAACCAATTTATTTATATAGAATTCTAATACGCCCAACCTACTTTGTATAAAACATGGAACTCAATCTTCTCGACGTCAGCTAGTCAAACATCCTTCAATACGCAATCAATTATCTTCTGCAGAGATAATAAAACCAATTATCATTACATTTTAATTAAACGATTCCAAGTCCGTCTTCCGAAGACTGTTAAGCGAACTATCTGCAATCATCCAAGCCTTAACTTCACAAGCACAAACCTATGCAAAGAAGCAATCAAAACGCAGGATACCTTGCGATGTCAGTTTGTCAGCTCCATTTGGCTACATCCCTGGGGCAGTAATTTGCCGGTGATGTCTTGAGAATTGATTCGAGAAGCGAAAGATCAAATGGCTGTTTGTAAAATCCGAGTAAATGCTTCTCTTATTCGAAAACTGATTGGGCCTTTCGAAAGCAGTTCGGAAAAGAGCGAGTAAACTATCAGTATCAAAGCGAGAGACTTAATAAAGTTTAATTATTGACTTTTGAAACACGATCTTGCTTATTTTTAATGTATTCACAAGAGAAAGAAGTGACTCGAGGAATACTAGAAATGCACTACAAGTTTGATGAAGTAAAACTAATTAATATTCTTGTTAAAATATAGAAAGTAATATATAACCAAAAGGAGATGTCATGTTTAATGAAACAAATTTTAAAATGATGAAACCAAACGTGATTAAGAGCCAAGTTTTATAGTAAACCTAATGAATTTTAATTAGAAAATAATATTAAAAATGAATTTATACTAACTGTTTTTTTTTTTTTTTTTTTTATAGTTACTAAAATTTCTAAACTAGAATTTGGAAATCAAAATGAAAGTAAAAAGAAAATAATTTAATATAAATATTTTATTATTTTTACTTTTTATAAAGGAGATTATGAATATAAAAATTAAACAATTATCAAATAAATACATCTGTATAAGTTGAATAAGAAACTATGAAAGAACATTGCATAAACAATTATATTTTTCTGATATCTACTTTGTATATTACACGAGCTTCAACGAATAAACAGATTCTATATGGCATCAGGCTTTTATATATATATATATATAATATTATTTGATGAAGTGAGTAAGATGTTCACTGCAGCTCCAGAAGTGAATTTATTTGGGATTTCTACCATAATTGATGAGAAAAAGGTTTCCGAAATGCACTATAAAGTTCTTTATGATTGTTCTATAGTAAATAAATTCTGTAGAAAGATTTAGATGGCTGTGAGGAAAATACATCACACTTCAACATCTGATACATAAATATTTGACAAGTCGGTCCTCACATTAAAATCAGAAGATCGCAGATCAAACGCAAATATGTTCAAGAAAAATATGCATCAACAACTTATTTATATTTATCCAATTTCTAAATACACCCAAACCAATTTATTTGTACATATAGAATCCTAATACACATAACCTACTTTATATAAAACACGGAACAAAATCTTCTAGGCGTCAGCTAGTCAAACATCCTCCGATACGTAAACAATTATCTTCTAAAGAAATATTAAAACCATTACCATTACATTTTAATTAAACGATTCCAAGTCAGTTTGTCAGAAGACTGTTAGGCGACTGTGCGGAGCAATCAGCCTTGGGCCTTGACTGCAAGCACAAACCCATGCAAAGAAGCAATCAAAACGCAAGATTCCTCGCGATGTCGGTTTGTCAGCTCCACTTGGCATCATCCTGGGGCATTCATTTGCCTCTGATGTCTTGAGAATTGATTCGAGAAGCGAAAGATCAAATGGCTGTTTGCAAAATCCAAGTAAATGCTTCTCTTATTCGAAAATTGATTGGGCCTTTCGAAAGCAGTTTTGGAAAAGAGGCGAGTTCAACAATTGTTTCAAAGCGAGGGACTTAATAAAGTTCATTATTGACTTTTCAAACACTCTTACTTATTTTAAGGTATTCATAAGACCCAAGAAACATGGTATACTAGAAAGACACTATGTATTTGACGAAGTAAAACTAATTAATTGCTTGTTAAAATATAGGAATGAATATATATAGAACGAAAGGTGATGTCATGTTTAAATAAACATGTTTTAAATTCATGAAACCAAACGAACATTTTAAGGAATCAAGATTTCTAATAAATCTAATGCATTTTAATTAGTATAAATTTCCTTTTCAAAAAATTATTTTCCAATTTTGTTTTCATTACAGATACTACAATTGCTAAATTATAATTTGAAAATCAAAATAAAAGTAAAAAAAAAACTTTAATATAAATATTTTTTATTATAATAAAGAAGATTATCAATTATCAATAAAAAATTGAATCGGCAAAAATAAATTATCAAATAAATAACACATACTTTATAGCATCATGCTTATTATCAATATATATTACTGTTTGATGAATGAGTAAGATGATGCCACTACAGCTACCAGAAGTGAATTTATTTGGGATATTCTACGGTAATAATTGATGAGAATAAGTGCTTCCAAAAGTACACTAGATTGTTAATGAAGTTCTGTCCTATGATTGTTCTACAGAAAGAAATTCTGTAGAATGCTTTGAGATGGCAGTGAAGAAAATACATATGCACTTCAACATCTGATATAAAGATAATTCTAAAGAATTGGTCCTCATTAAAATCAGAAGATTAGAAAATGCATATATGTTCAAAAAATATGCACCAACAAATTATTTGTATTTAATTATTTCTAAATACACCAAAACCAAATTATTCATATAGAATTCTAATACACGCTAACCTACTTTATATAAAACACGGAACTCCAAACTTTAGATGTCAGCTAGTCAAACATCCTTCAATACGCAAACAATTATCTAACAGAGATATTAAAACCATTACCATTACATTTTAATTAAACGATTCCAAGTCAGTTTCCAAAGACTGTTAGGCGACTGTCTGCAATCAGCCAAGCCTTAACTTCAAAAGCACAAACCTATGCAAAGAAGCAATCAAAACGCAAGATTCTTCGCGATGTCAGTTTGTCAGCTCCACTTGGCATCATCCCTGGGGCAGTCATTTGCCGGTGATGTCTTGAGAATTGATTCGGAAGCGAAAGATCAAATGGCTGTTTGAAAATCCAAGTAAATGCTTCTCTTATTCGAAAATTGATTGGGCCTTTCGAAAGCAGTTCGGAAAAGAGGCGTCAACTATCAGTATCAAAACGAGGGATTTAATAAAGTTAAATTATTGACTTTTGAAACACACTCTTACTTATTTTTAAGGTATTCACAAGAGAAAGATGAGATTTGAGGAATACTAGAAATACACTACCTGTATTTGACGAAGTAAAACTAATTAAAATGCTTGTTAAAATATAGGAATGAAATATATATAACCAAAAGGTGATGTCATGTTTAATGAAACAAGTTTTAAATTGACGAAACCAAACGTGTTTTAAGGAGACAAGTTTTATAGTAAACCTAATGCAGTTTAATTAGTATGAAAATGCATTTTTAAAATTATTTTTCCATTGACTTTCGTTACAATTACTACAATTGTTAAAAGTAGAATTTCAAATCAAAATAAAAGTAAAAAGAAAATAATTTAATACAAATATTTTATTTTTTTACTTATAATAAAGAAGATTATCAATATAAAATTACATCAATTATCAAATAAATAATATATACATATAAATACAAAAAGGACAAAAGTCATGGGATAACAATTAAATTTTCATTATGGCAGCTTTATATATAAGCTTTAACAGATATATAACAAATTCTTTATAGAGCATCATTCTTGTTCATATATTATTCATAAATGAAGTAAGGTGTAGTTTTGAACCCAGAAGTCGATTTATTCGGCGTATTTACGGGCATTAAGAGAACTTTGAGAACGCGGAATGTTAAAATAGCTAGACGTTAATGAAGGTCATGATTGTTTCGGAAATCGTTATACAAATTCAACATTGTGAAGAAAATCCATTATGTCAATTCAGTATCCGAGATATATGAAATTTCAGGAATTGATAACATTGAAACCATGGAAGATGCAGCAGATCAAAAGCTGCATACGACCGAAGAGGTAAATGTCTGCAAAAATTATTTGTAAATTATTTAAAGACAAGTCAAAACCAAATTATTTATATAAAAAACCGCTAAAATGCAACCTGGACTTTATATAAAACAAGGAACTTGTCTTTAAGATGTCACTAGTCAAAATTTCATTACGCAAACAATTGGGTATTCCAGCAGAAGACCGACTCGAGTGCCTTTACTAACAGAACGACATTTTTGCAGCGACTCTCGTGGGCACGTGAGCAATCAGCCAAACCTTGACAACAAAGCACAAACCTATGCAAAGATGAATGGAAAACCGTGGCCTGATGTCAGTTTGTCAGCTCCACTTGGCATTTCAGTTGGTAAGAGCTGATGGTAGAATTGTTCGAGAAGCGAAAGATCAAATGGCATGTTTGCAAAACTGTCAGGAAATGCTTTCTGGTTGGCGAAAAATGGTTGAGCCTTTTTTTGGAAAAGATCGAGTTAACAATTGGTCCTCAAAGCGACTTAATAAAGTTAAATTATTGACTTTTGAAACTTATGTTCAGCTACTTATTTTTAAGATATTCATAAGAAAGAGATTCATGGATCTACGAAAACAACGATGGATTTGAAGTAAAACTAGATGACATTGCTTGTTAAATGTCACCGGGCCAAAACTGTTATGCGATATTTAACAAAACATTTGAAAATTGACAAAAATCTGGAAACATGTTTTAGAGTCGTTTTTCTAATAAATCCCATCGAGCATTAGGGAAATTTCATTTTCGAATTTTTATTTTTTTTTTTTCAAACAGCTACACCATCAACGCTTTCAAATTATGGACGTTTCAAATCAAAATGGCTAAAAATTCCTGCAGAAGACTTCCAACGATTTTATGAGTATCCATGCCATGTCGAGTTATGCACTTCGCCAGGCGAAAATGGTTTAAATGTACATATTAAATATCCCATGACTTTTGTCATTTAAAGTGTATATACTGTTTGAAAAATAAGATGTTGACACTGCAGCTTCAGAAATGGATTTATTTGGCATATCTATTATAATTGTTAAGAAACCGCTTTCAAAAGTTCACTAGAATGTTAATTAAGTTCTCTCCTTTGAATATTTTACAGATACGAAATTTTGTAGAATGCTTTCAGATGGCTGTAAAGAAAATACATTATGCACTTCAACAATGATAAAGATAATTCTAAATGTGGATTCTCACATTAAAATTAGATTGTATGTCAGATCAAAATCCTATATGTATTAACTAATTATTTGTATTTAATTATTTTCTAACTACACCAAAACCAATTCATTTGTTTATATAGAAATCTATTACACGTAATCGACTATGTAAAAGCGTGGAACTCTAACTTATAGATATCAGCTAGTCAAACATCCTTCAATGCGCAAATAATTATCTAACAGAGATATTAAAACCAATTACCATTATATTTTAATTAAACGATTCCAAGTCAGTTTTACAAAGACTGTTAGGCGACTGTCTGCAATCAGCCAAGCCTTAACTGCAAGCACCAAACCTATGCAAAAAGCAATCAAAACGCAAGATTCCTCGCGATGTCAGTTTGTCAGCTCCACTGGGCTTCATCCCTGGGGCAGTAATTTGCAGGGGATGTCTCAAGAATTGATTCGAGAAGCGAAAGAACAAATGGCTGTTTGCAAAATCCAAGTAAATGCTTCTCTTATTCGAAAATTGATTGGGCCTTTCGAAAGCAGTTCGGAAAAAGAGCGAGTCAACTATCAGTATCAAAACGAGGGACTTAATAAAGCTAAATTATTGACTTTTGAAACACACTTATTTTTAAGGTATTCACAAGGGAAGGATGAGATTTGAGGAATACTAGAAAGGTACTATGTATTCGATGCTGTAAAACTAATTAATAGGCTTATTAAAATGTAGAAAGTAAATATATATAAGCAAATGGTAAAAAGTCATGTTAAATAAAACATGTTTTAGAATAACAAAACCAAACATGTTTTATGGAGTCAAGTTTTCTAATAAATTATTGACATAATATAAATAATAATCTAATATAAATCTAAGAAATTTAATTAAAATAAGTAATATATGAGAAAATATAAAATAAATAAATTTAAATGTTGATCACTATAAATCAAATACGTTTTAATTAAATTTACTATTATTATTTAGTATATTAATAATTTCAAAGTAATTTAAATTAAAAATGAAAAATTATTTTCCCATTTTATTCAGTACAGTTACTAATTAATATGCTTATTAAAATAAAGGAATGAATATGTATAACGAAAAAGATGTCATGTTTAATGTTTGTTATGTTTTAAAATAAAACCAAACATGTTTTAAGGAGCCAAATTTTCAAGTAAATCTAATACGCAGTATTTTTATCTTTAATGAGTATAAATTTAATAATTTTAAAATAATTTAAATTTCAAATGGAAAAATAATTTTGTAATAATTTTTTCAATACAGTTACCAAAATTGCTAAATTAGAATTTACAAATCGAAATAAAAAAAAGAAAATATTAACTGACAATATAATATTTCATTACTTTTATTTAAAATAAAGATTTTCAATATCTTTAGAAAGCACCTTACATGTGTTTTTCAAACTCATTGTATGAACATAGTTAATAACATCGTTACAAATAAACATTTTCATACAATGGAACACGAAATGCCTCTAAATATAATTGGATAGTTCACAATTGAAGCAGGATTAAAAAACAATTTCGAAAAAATTCATAAACTATTAAATGCTTGAATTTTTAATTTTCAGATTAAAATATTAAATTACTTGGTAAATTAAATAGATTTTTTTCGTCGTTATAAGATTTATTGTTATAATTAATGAACAAATTTCGTGTAATTTAAAAACGGACAATGTATATTCCTAGTGAAAATTTACATTGCTATTTATTAGATGTAATAATTACAAAAATGTCATTTCTGTCTGCAAAATTTTAACATAATTTTTGGATTGAAATACGAACTTTCAATTTATATCTGTATGTATTTATTCAAAACGATGAAAAAATCACTTATAATTTTCTCATTTTTATTCTAAAAATTAAATTAGGTACTTAGAAATATTAGCGGATTTTTTACAATTTATTTCTTAATTTTCAATTATAAATTTGAAATCCGTAAGAAATATTTTTTAATTTATTATAGTTACGTATTATATATTTCGATATATGAAAAAACAGTGAAAATATAATTTCACGATATACATCTAATTCATTTTTAAAACTACTTACGAAACAAAACTTCATTAACTTAATGAAAAATATTTAATATAAATTATGTTTAAAAATTTTAATTAAAAATAATTTGCTTTTATTAATATAATAATTTATAAGAATGTTTTGCGGGAAAATTACTTTAAAATGATTAAGTAATTTCTTAAAATATTTCAAAACTTATCATTGGGAAAAAAACGCTTATTTTAACATAACATTTGTTAACATTTAGTTCAATGTTTTTTAACGTTAAATTCATATGCTTGTTAAAAATATAATATACTAAAAAAAATAAAATGATAAAGTTTAATAAAAATGTTAAAAAATTAATGTTAATAAATGTAAAAATAATATTTTAATAACTATAATAAATAAAATATTAAAAATTTAATTGAAAATCAAAGTTTAATTAATTTTAAGTAAGATGGAAAATGTCTGAAATTTCGTTTTGTTTTATTTTAATAAAAAACAATGATTCTTAATTAAATTCATCTAAAGAATATCAATCTAATTGAATGGTCTTCAGTGAGTTCCAATACGATGGAAATGTTATATTTATCAATAATTAAATAGCAATATTCAAACCTACGTAACGTTAATTCCTTTTTATTATGACCTTCAGAAAAGCATACAGTGTGATATCCGTGTTCAATATCTATTAGTTAATTAAAACTTTAATTATAATGTTTAGAAATTATACATTTTCATGCGACTGCATCGAAAACAAAAAAATTAATAATGTACATTTTGATATTGTGAAATATTAGAGTAATACCACACAGAACGTTTATTTAAATATTTTAATGTTACGAATTAAAAAAAGGTTCTTTTGTAACTGATGAACAAGTCTAAATATTTATATTAATTTATTAATTAGTTGATGTTTTGAACATAATGTATAAATTCATTTAATAACTGATGTTATGTGGCCTCATTTTTATGTTATATATTTTAAGCGTTTTAATCGCTGGTTTTAACGAAATTTTCATATTGTGGTTATTGTTACAGTACGAAATTTATTTTTAATCAACTTTTAAATATAATAGAAAATTAATTAACATGATTTATTCAGAGTTTTAGATATTTGCTCAGATCTGTAATACATTCAATCAGTAAACACAAAACAATATAAAATGATCTTTGCATATTTTGCAGTACTTATAATTTTCATTACAAATATAAACAGATTTTTAGTTCGACGAACTCAAAATAAAATTATTTATTAAAGAAACATTCTATCACTTATTTATTATAAATGCATTTCAATATTAAAAAAAGTCGTCCATGAATTATTTAAAAATATTATAAATGAATAATTTACCAAAGTATCAAAAAAATAATAAAAACAGCAGTATCACATAAAACATTACAAATTCGTGAAATATGTATAACGGACATATTCACGAATTTTTATTATATACCTTCAATTAAAAGTTTTATTCTTTATTTTATACCCTTAGTTGAAAAAAAAATCCATCACATACTATACGAAATAGTTCTAGAGTAACTTTTAAACCTAGAAAAACTAGTAGAAGTTTTTTTTTCTATTAGATAATTTTTATTTTAAATGTTTACAATATATTTGATATTGCAATTCTGTAAAACTTTATTTCAATTATTGTAATCTTTTAAATGAATTCATGAAGCAACCTCTTATATCTATTGACAAACCTTTTTAAGTTTTAAAAATACCTGTAACTTAAGTAGAGCTACATAAAAGTAGCATATATAGGATTTTATTAAAATGCAATATTTTTTTAATAAAACTGTATTTGGATAAATATTCCAGAAGCACTTAAAATAATATATAATATATATATGCACTTTAGATAAGTTGATAAGAAATTACAAAAATATATTTTGTTGTCCGAATTACAATGATTTCAGTTTTTATATAATACATAAAATTAAATTCCAATACTAAAAAAAAATCACTTACCTTAGTAACAACCGTATCTCTGTCCCAATTACTACTTGTGTTATATATCCACCCACTATGACAAGTCACGTTCGTCCAATTAGTATTGGGTTCTTTCAATATAATGGTGTTATGCTGCGTGTGGATGCTGTAATCCAGTTTATACATGGAACAGCGGCTGTATCCCGATGGGGTCAAATCTGGCGGAATGGTCAAATGCCGAATGAGGTGGTCACTTAGGTTCGCCGCTGCCAGTTCTGGAATTTGACACCAGTGTTCGGGGGTCCATGTCATAAACAGTTGACTGAAGGCGTGACAACCGAAAGTAAGATGAGCAGGAAGAAACACGAACCACAACATCAAGTTTTGGTATTTGCCACTGTCACCAACTTCGTGCAATATTTCGTCCAAATCCATTCTAAAGACAATGAGTACCTAATTACGTAGAACTATATAAAGACTTGCAATATGTCTTTTTTAAAATATCTTCCAAAGAAATAATTTATCAACTTATTTGAAAGTTGTCTTTTTTTTTTCGAAAGCTACTTATGAAAACTAAAAAAAAAAGCTTTCAGTACATCAATTTATAAATGATTCATAAATATACATCGAACTAAACATACGCATCAGTTTACTTTCAATAAACATGTATTAGAACTTTAAAAAATATAATGTTGCCAATGCTGAATCCATAATTTTTCCAAACTTTATGTCCACACGTAATAAACTTTTGACGCACTAGAGTTTAAAATATAATAGTTATCAAATATATTTGTCCTTCCGATTAAATATTATTATAATTATAAATCAATGCAAATTAATATTTTTATAGAATGAGTGGATACATTTAACTCTATGGCATATGAAACATGTGAAAAGAAATCCGCTATTCCACAGAGAGCAGACGCCAGTACTGAATGGAGGAGCGGCTTTAGCGCCACTGAAAACTGAATTTCGAATCCTTTGCTCCGGAAAGATTCCAAAGATTACAGCGCCACACTTCGGAAAGCGATAAAAGTTGGCGGCCCTCTGTGTTCAATTTCAGCAGGAAGTTTTTGCTACAATCAATTTTATTTCAATTTTTATCTGATCTGTCTTGTTAATATGAATTAAAGGAATTTGAATGCAGCAATCTTGAATTATATAAATTATCTTAAACAGAAAATAATGCGTGATTATATATTATATTATTATGATAATATTTCATTAAAAAATAATACTATTGCTGTTTGACTTTTTATAATAATTTAAATAATTCTAAGAATTAGTACAATATATTTAATGCCTATATATTTTTTAAAACTCATGTAATATATTTGATGAGTATAATATGAAATGCTGAATTTTTAAACTTGATTTTGTTTTAGAAATATTTTTATGTAATCGAAGTATTTTTATAAGACAAGATCCAATAATGCTGATTATTTATAAATTAAATTTTTAGTTAATAAAATTGGGTATAAATTAAAAATTGATAGTAATTACATTTTAAGTACTCAGAAATATTATTGTAATTCCTTCCATTGTAGACAATTATTTTCTATAACATAAATGGTTCGCTTTTTTTAAATACCGAACTTATATGAGACCAATTTTATATTAGAAAAGAAAATATAAATTTTCGGCAATGTATCTAATCATTTAAGACATTTTAATTTTATTTTCATAAGGTTAAAAAAAGAATTTAATGAATTTAAAAAAATTCAACAATGCATCTAATTACTTATAATCGTTTAAAGTTACCTTTATTAGATAAACAAAAAGCATTTAATAAAGAAGTTTTAATAAATTATAAATAAATTATAGTTTAAAAACACTAAAAAACACGCTTTTAGAGTTAATCAAACTAAAAAGTGAAAAATAATTGTTAACATAAGAATAAAATTACTGACGAGAAAATGAATGTCACTGTTCTAAAAGCCTGGGGTGCTCGATATCAATCACAGCTTAAAAAATCTTTTATTTTAGAGTAAATTTAATTTATTTCTTAGAAACAATATTGATTTTTTAATTTAATATACAGCAAATTACAATAAAAACGTAGTGATTATTCTTTAATCCATTATATTTATTAGATATTCCGTTCATAAGTTATATTCTATATATTTTTATTTAATTACGCCTTTTTTAAAGTTATTTTAAGTAATTTTATTTCTTCTTCAATGGCTCATCAGCCCTATGGGGGACCATGGGTTTCAGCTTACTGGCAGATTTCGAGGCATAAGATGTTTCCTTTTAAGGGATAATATTGTCAGGCCTAAGCCCAATATGTTACAGTCATATTAGACTAGGACCTATCGTTTAAAGTGGATTCCGAATCCCATCAAACAATCATGACACCGCAGAGACCCGAACTTGTGACATCGAGTACAATAGTACTTTTATTTACTGTATTTAAATTGTGATATTAAAATATAGCCAGTCCTAAATTTCAACAATTTCGGGCTGAATTTTATGGTTTTTTTAATTGTCTGAGAAAACGTTATGCACCACAAATTGTAAAAAGTAAAATGCAAGCAAAACACAAAATAGTAATTATCAATTTAGATGAATATCATATTAAGGAAAAAAATAAAACAATATTTAAAACATACCAAATGATGTAAAATTTACAAAGACCTATTCATAAACACACAAAAAATACATAACATTTTAATACTATTGTACAAACTAATATTTTAATCTTTATTTCTATTTTTTTATTGTGTTAGAAAAAAAAAGCCGAAATTAAACCATTTGACCAGCGAAAATTAAACCCATTAAACCAGCGAAAATTAAACCAAATTTGACAAACCATTGATGAAAAATTCAATAAAATTCACTTTTTTTAATGTCGCCAAAGGTTTTAATCGAAATAAAAAAGAAAAGAAAAATTTTCTTAATTTCAATTATGTTTCATATACACAACAATAACAACAATTTTAACAAACAAATAACTATAATTTTAATTACATTAATTTTTATAGATGCTAATCGAAGTATCACACAGTAAAATAAGCACAATAAAATTTGATGAGTCTTATTTTATTTTTTGTCAGATACTAAACACTGTTAACATTTTCAATAACAAAATTAATTAAATTGTTTGGAAGAAAAATTAATTGTGACATTATAATTTATTAACTTAACTATGATTGCTGTGTTAATTCTTTTGTTAAATCTGTGTCTCAAAATACTAATAGCTGTATTGTATACGAGAAAGAGGAATTCTGTAAGCTTTAAATCGTAAAATTTAATGGAAATTTTAGTAGTTCATGTATCATGCTAAGTCAACAAAGTATTTTATTACTTTTTTAATGCACTCTAAGTCATAAAAAAGAAAAACAGAATAAAATTGAACATCCACAAATATCTGAAAAGGAGGTGTTACTGACATCATTTTATGAGATTTAATCATGAAAAGAAAATAAAACACATTTTAAATTCTCTTTCAATAAGCTTACTTTAATATTCTGTTAATAAAGCACTGGGTAAAAATGTTTGATAATTTTATTGCTTCTTTAAAATATTTATACCTGGTAGTAGATATACATCATAAAATAAAATAAATGTTTTTCATTTGACTACAATAAACGGAAAGTGAATTGGTAAAGGTATTTTCTGATCAAAGTTATCCAAAGAAATTGGAATGCTTTTTTTGAAAGCAAAGAATATAAATCAAAATAAAATCAAAAGTGAGTCGGTTTAAAAGGTTCCGTCTAAATATGGATCAGTGATCCATCAACCTTTAAGAATATTTTTATTTATTTATTTTTTATTTTTTTTTTTTATTTTTTTTTTTAGATCAAAAATTGTTTCTGAAATTTTTATGCAGTAGTTGGTCTAAAAGAAAGAAAATAAATTAATAGTTTAAAAAACTAAAAGCACTCTTTTAGAGTGAATCAAACTAAAAAGTAAAAAATAATTGTTAACATAAGAATAAAATGACTGACGAGAAAATGAATGTCACTGTTCTAAAAGTGTGGGGTGCTCGATATCAATCGTTATAATTTTTCACTCGTTTCCTTCCGAAATGCAGAGTTAGTTTTAAAATGTCATACAAAGCACCCCACGCTTTTTTTAGAACAATGACATTCATTTTTTTCGTCAGTCATTTTATTCTTATGTTAACAATTATTTTTTACTTTTTCAGTTTGATTCACTCTAAAAGAGTGTTTTTTAGTTTTTTAAACTATTAATTTATTTTTTACTTTTTAGTTTGATTAACTCTAAAAGTGTGTTTTTTTTTAATTTTTTTAAACTATTCATTTATTTTTTTACTTTTTAGTTTGATTAACTCTAAAAGGCGTGATTTTTAGTTTTTTTAAACTATTAATTACTTTTTACTTTTTAGTTTGATTAACTCTAAAAGCATGTTTTTAGTGTTTGTAAACTATAATATTTAAATGAAGTGTAATTGTAATTGTGAGTAAAACAAAGGCTAAATGCGAATATATCGAGTCAGCAAGGATTCGAAATGGAATCTCCTGATCCGTAGTCAGGCGCGTCATCCATTGTCCCACGTAGGTTTGAATGTCTTTACTGAATACTTTCCTTCTACATGGGTTAAATTGCTCTTCATAAGTTAAAATAAAATCTCTAATCCCGGCGATCTTAATCATGATGAGATAATAAATAGTAATTAATTAATTTTAGTAGTTTTTGTTATTTTTTCAGATGCTCACAATATGCTTCAATGTTAACAATTTTAACCAGAAAATTAATAATTGTTTGAAAATAAAATAAATAGGACATACATTATAATTTAATAATTTAAATATCATTGCTGTATTAATTCTTTTGTTAAATTTCTGTCTTAAAATACTAATAGCTTTATTGTATACGAGAAAAGTTTATTCTGGAAGCTTTAAATCGTAAAATTTAGTGGGAATTTTAGTAGATCACGTATCATGCTAAGTCAACAAAGTATTTTATTACTTTTTTAAAGCACTCTAGATCATAAAAAAAGAAAAACAGCATAAAATGAAACATTTACAAATATCTGAAAAGGAGATGTTACTGACATCATTTTATGAGATTTAATCATGAAAAAGTAAAAATAAAAAACATTTTAAATTCTCTTTCAATAAACTTCCTTTAATATTCTGTTGATAAAGCACGGGGCAAAAAATATTTGATTCTTTTATGACTTCTTTAAAATATTTATACCTGGGAATAGATATACAGTATGAATAAAATAAATGTTTTTATTTGACTACAATAAACGGCAAAGTGAATTGGTAACGGTAACATTGAAAGCAAATAATATAAATCAAAATAAAAATCAAAAGAGAGTCTTTTTAAAAGGTTCTGTTCTGTCTAAAATATAGACCAGTAATATTTTTTTTTTTGAAATTGTAGATCAAAGAATTGTTTCTGAAATTTTTTTATCTAAAAGTAAGACCAATTTTAAATTTAAAATTCCAGGGGCTTATGTTATTCCAATTTTTTTTTTTTTATAGGTCGCTGGCATTGTCCTTCATATATGTGTGAAAATTCACGTCAAAATATTCAATAATGTTTGAGTTACGCTTAGCTTTTGTGAGACACTCAAAAACAGATCACGGCGATTTTTGAATTGTTAGAGTTAATTGAGAAAAGAACTTGAATTAAATTTTGTTTGCGGAAACGTATAGAATGTCGCACCAGGCATTTGGTGAGCATACTTATATCGGAAAGAAATGTTTACAAGTGGCATAAACAGTTCAAAGAATACAGAGAACGCGTTGAAGACGAATAGCCCTCTGGTCGACCCTCAACTTCAACCGACGAAGATCACGTCCAAAAAATTAAAGATTTGGTGCTAACAAACCATCGATTTACAATAAAAGACCTTGCTGGGTATGTTGGAATTTGAAAAGGATTGGTCAATTCCAATTTGGGCTTTAAACGCATCAAATCTCTATTAGCACCGAAAACCCTGAGTGCGCCAGATTACATTTCATTACGACTTTTTCTCAAAAATCAGACCCATATCATTCCCCAACCACCGTATTCCCACCGTGCGACTTCTGGCTATTCCTTAAACATAAAAGAACACTCCTGGGACACCGTTGTGAGTCGATTGACGATATTCAACGTAAATCGCCGCGAAAAGTTCATTTGAAGCCATCCCTGCCGATGACTTTTTAGGATTGGAAAAAGTTGCCATAATTGCATTGTGTCCGAGGGGATTACTTTGAATTCGATGAAATAAATTTGGAAGAATAAATAGAGTATTTTACAAAAAAAAATATATTAAGTGGCATTTTTGGTACTATAGTCAATTCACTTTCAATAAACTTCCTTTAATATTCTGGTAATAAAGCACTCAGCAAAAATGTTTGATCATTTTATGACTTCTTTAAAATATTTATACCTGGAAGTAGATATACATCATAAAATAAAATAAATGTTTTTTATTTGACTACAATAAACGACAAAGTGAATTGGTAAAGGTATTTTCTGATCCAAAGTCATCCAATGAAATTGAAATCCTTTTTTGAAAGCAAAGAATATAAATCAAAATAAAATCAAAATGAGTCGGTTTAAAAGTTTCCGTCTAAATATAGATCAGTGATCCATCATCCTTTAAAAATTTTTTTTTTCGAAATTTTAGATCAAAAAATTGTTTCTGAAATTTTTATGCAGTAGTTGGTATAAAACGAAACAGAAAAAAGAGTAAAAAAAAGTTAAAAGTTAAATGAAATAAAGGAAAATAGTAATTGAAAACTTTTGTTTACATCTTGACGTATTAATTTAATTTGTAAAATGTATTTGCTGACCATCTAGTAATGTAATTTTTTTTATTTAATTATCATGTAAAATTATAAAAATATATAAATTTTATTGCTTATTTTTAAACACATAAATTTTTAATATTTCAAAACTTTAATTGTTAAATTTGTAACAGATTAAGTCTCCTACTTTAATGTTGGTAAAATTTACCACATTTAGATACCACATTTACTATAAAATAGTGTTGGTAAAATAACTTATATGATGCCATTACAATCACATATACATTAATAAAACTCTGTCAACATTTAATTCGTTGAATATATAGTTTTCATAACTACAATAAATTTTAAAGAATAACTTATTTTATTCAGTTAAATGAAAGTCTTGTTAAAGAAATTGCATTGATCAAAAATAGATAAACCATCATACGAATGGATGCAAATAATTATGTAATATTTTCTTATATTTGTGAACTGTTGTTAAACACTTCAAACAAAATAATACAAAATAGAGATTCATGGGATTAAATACTTGTTACATCATATTTCTTGATAATATCTTGTATATTATCAGTACTATGTCAACTTGGGGCCGATAGCATACTTGATTTTCATGTTGAATTCATGCCATTTTTCTCCATGTTGAAATCAAGCTCTATATATAGAATCTTGCTTTTTTACTTGTATTACAAATATGCATTAATATATCTCTTAATCAACATTATCATGTTTATTAAAATTGGAATTCCTACAAAGTTATGTAATGCCCTTTAGTACGTTTGTCAAGGAATTTATATTCAATTATTTTAAAATTTAATCAGATCAAGTATATAGCATCATAAAAATCATTAATTTAGTTTGAGAAGCAGATCAATACAACTCTCCGTTTTCTTCCGGGTTATGTTATGATCTTGTGACATTTAAAAATAATATTGATCTAATATCTGATGCTCTATTGATCTATAACAATATTTTTGTCGTGAGTATTATATTTTTGGCTGACTGTCTTTGCCTTATTATGTGATATTATTATCATACATTTTGATATAAGAATGTATCTTCCTTTATAAAAAAAATTAGGAAAATATCTTTAAATTAAAATATAAATTGAATAATAAAAAGTATTCATTTGAAATTTTTATTAAATATTTTTAGTTTTCTCAAAATTAATATGTCTTGTGAAATCTTTTAAAAATTTAGTAGTCTTTAGGTAACAATTTATTCATGTATCGAACATTGTATTTTTCAGAGGACAGTAGACGTTCACACAAGAAAAATTATAAAAAAAAGATTTTTTTGTTTAAAATTTTTTTAAAAATAAAAAATTATCAATTTCTGATAACATTTCGGGAAGTTATGAGCAATTAAATCTCGCATGTAATGAGCATGGCCAAAAATATGATTTACAGACAATAATCTCGAAGCTTTCGAGAACCGAAACCGACACTTGAGGACCTTTTATATATTTTTTGTTGACCATGTGGTCCACAGAATAAACCTCATACAATAATTATTGTTTTTTTTTAATATGACTGAAGGGCAATTTACCTTTAGCTTTAACTGCATTTCGTAATCATTCTTTTATTTACATTTATTACATATTTTATTTACATTTATTACATATTTTATTTACATTTATTACATATTTTATTTACATTTATTACATATTTTATTTACATTTATTACATATTTTATTTACATTTATTACATATTTTATTTACATTTTCCTTCGTGTTGGCTTTTGAATGAAGGAAACCTCGTTTCCTTTCCTTCGTGTAAACTTCGTGCTGTTGGCACGTATTTGATTTGCTGTCGCTTACAAAAAACAGTTCTTTTCAGAGATAATATGTTTCTTGCCATAATTTATATAATTTTACTTCATTTAAATGTTATCCTTATTTGATTACTATTATTTAAAGATTACTAAATATGGCTAAAATTAGCAGAAAATATTACACGCTGAAGTGCTATTGCTAAAAAACGTTGGCATAATAAAAATGAAATTTTCTTCTTCAAATACTTGTTCTGCGTCAATATGTACTTCTGGGATTATTACAGATGAACCTTTTAAATGAAAAGATAATACTTTTTGGCTGAATTTTTGAGGCAGAAAAATATTTCTCTTCAAAAGGTTGTAGTTAAAAGCCAAAATTATGTATTCGGGAGCAATGATACGTTGGGCAATTTATTTGCTAATTTAATGAGTGATAATTTCCATTTCAATTCCCCTTACCATTTATTGTTCCTTAGAATTCAAGTAGATATTCTACTAAAATTCCGCTTTAATATGATAATTGAAACAATCTTTACAAATCATCGCATAAAAGATTCACATTGTCAAGATATCAAGTCACTTAATGAAAATAGCAAATACTTTAATTTCCACTGAATTTTATCGCAAGTTAGAATTGAAGGAAAAGTAAGAATTGACGGTCATATCTTCTGGAAAAAAAAGGAACAGAAGAAGTTACTGGACGATGTCCTATCTCTCATGTCTCTTTTAGCAGTGATTATTGTATAAAAATTGAATAAAAGTTTTTCGAAAAGCAGAAATTATTTTTTAATGTGATTTAAAATTACAAGCTAGAATATTATTGTATAAAAAAATTCATGAGTTAATCAAAAAATTAAAATAAAATTTTGACACGACTAATTTAAAAATACATATTAAGAATAGAAAATTGCCTCTAAGGAAATTAACTACACATAATTTTTAGTTCATGTTATAGAAAAACTACAGAATACATTTTTAAACAATACTTAAAATTTAATTTTTGTTATTTCAACGTCCACTGTTCCCATCAAATGCAATTCTAAAATGGTATATTACTTACAGCTTTGCGGTAACTCGAATAGGTCATTATGCATTAAAAGAGGACAAGGGTTCAAATCTCCTATTGAATGAAGAAATGCAAAAAAATGCAAAATGGTGAGGAAATAAATGGTAAATAAGTAATCTACATGCTAAATGAAATAGCAGATATACTAGTAAGTGTATTTTAATGACTATCTTATAGAAGTTTAGTTCATTTTCTCCATACAAAAACGCAAAAGCTATACTATTAATTTATAGAAGACATTAATCTTACATCAAGGTGTAATCGTAATACCCTATGTATTAGTGTAGATCTTCAATGCAAAAACTACACGAAATAACTAAAATAAGATAATTTTTCAACCATAAATAGCTGTTTTATTTTTATCCTTTGTATTAATTGTTCTACAATGTCTCTAATGAAATTCCATTACTCTAATTTACAATGCTATAAAAAGAGACGTCCAAGAATAAGTTAAGTTTCAATTTCCGGCCTTCGCTTACAGTATGAGACATCAATTAAACAGAACATCCATCTTCCTTGAATTGAAGATTGAGTAAATACGCAATCGTTCATTTGCAATGATGAATTGAGTTGGAAACGTTTGCTCAAGAAATTAGCACGGGTGTCTAGTAGTTAAAGATTGAATTACGCTGTGATAATGGATTTAGAATGTAGTTAGAGGAAGTCATGAGATCTTTTCATGGATGGAGTGCAGTTACTGCTCCAATAATTAATCCTTTAAATATTTTATTTGCATTAGCTTACGCATGTTTTAACTATAGTTAACGTATTTTGTTATTTGTTTAATTCACAAACAGTGTTTTTAAACATAATGCATTGCAATTGTTTAATTGCTTGTTAAATATAAAGTATGGTTTTTTTTTTATATAAAATTTTAATAAATTTAAAACTAACACAAATAATATACAATACTGTCCAATTAATCAGTGGAATTCAAGATAATTCTATAAAAGTTTAATAATTCGTCGTCATTAAAAAAATATTTAATTGATCCTAAATAGATAAAATTAATTAAACTAATTACTGGACGGCCATGAAATATTTTTTGACTATTTGTAGATTATGTTTGTTTGTCTGATTTTGACTGTTTGTTTGTATTTCTGCTAAAATAATGAACGAAATGAAGCTAAACTTCATATACTGATTATAAAAACCATCGGGAATGCATACTCTTTTTTAACTTTGTATGCTTTTTACTCTTATACTCTTAACTTTCTTTTCTCTTAACCAATATTTTAGATCTTTTTTCTTTATTTTTGGCAATAAATCGATCTTTTTTATTGCAATAAAGTTAGATAATATATTCGTATATTAAAAAAAATATATGAGAAGGTAAATATATCTGGACCTCATCAATTGTAACTGTATACTCCTTCAATGGTAAGTTTAATACTTCTATGTTACTAAACATGGCTCCCTGTTTCATACAATCTGCACATAAATTTATACAACGTAATATATTTTGTCAATAGCTGGGGAACATGTTTTTATATGTGTAGATATTATTGGCTTTAAATTAGATTTTATTACTTGTTTAAAGTTTCTATACAAAATTTTAATGATTTTGTGACAGTTCTTTTGAGGATTGGAATTTTTTTAAATCTGTTTTTTGTCAGGTTTGTTACTGTTGTTTATCGTGTGATTCTTGAACATAGTCTTCAAATGCCTTAAATGAAAACTTTATTCAGTTTCTGTGAACGATGCGATAGATAATGGCTCATATATTTGGATCTTTTTTTTTTACAATTTAGAATAATGTAATTTTAAATGTTACAAATATGTGTTGTCTAATTACATATATAATAATTCTTAATGGTCATAAAATGATTGAAATTCAGTTTAAAATTAAAGTATATTAAAGGTTCAAATTTTTGTCTTGTGTAAATTAGATAGTCATCACATTTAAAACTGCAATTTTCTCTATTCCGCTAGATAATTTGTTTCTATATTTCAATGGTTTATACTATATGGAGATATTCATGACTATACTAAAAATTTATGAATATATCCATTAGATTATTGCAAAACGGTTTTATACAAATTATATTAGGTTGAAGTACCGAAAAAAATAAATCACGATATAAAAATTATTTTCATGCATTTAATTTCAAAATATTTATCTCTATTTTTCTCAAATAATTCAACAATAAATTTATTTAAATCTATAAAATTTTTTTAAAAGTACAGTTGCACTGAAAGTAATATTAAAAAACATTTTTGAAATAGATCTTTGATTTTGTCAGATGGTATTTTTGAACTTCATACTAAAAAAAAGATTCAAATCTTTTTTATGACTGCCATTGTAAAGATATCTGACCAGAATCTGATTTTTGAACCCACATTTCGAAAATTTATATCCTATTAGGACATTAATCTCACGCCAAATTCGTAATTAAATCTAACTGGTCCTTAAATAACGTGTCTGCTGCCTATAAAATCACTAATGGCACTTCTTAAAAAAAAAAAAGTATTTGGCGCACTTCTGATTTAACGAAGGGCATTCCACTGGAAACTAAACCTCGACAAGAATGTGTTGTGTCAGAAGACGGGTGAGAGACTTTGTTCCAAATTGGGCCTGAGGTAATCTTTTACGGACTTTATCTCCTTTTGAAAGTCCTAAGATCTTTTGATTTACAAATTGCTTCGCATCCAAACTTTCACTTTCTTGGATGGGGAGAAGAAAGAAATAGAGTATATAAAATAAAAATCAAAAAAGGCACAGCCATCAATGTGATAAAAAATACTTCTACAAAAGTCCTTTTCTTTCTGAGGACACTTGCCACACTTTTTTTTTTTTTTTCTTTTTGCCATCCTTCTCTTTTTTGTGTCCATAAAGAAATATCCTTCTCTTTTTATACGTTTTTCGTAAAAGCCTATTTTTGCAAGTCCAAATGATGTTTGGAGATAAAAGCAAAATGAAAAGCGAAAAATAAAAGATAGAAAGGTTTGACTGTAAAAATGTTCATACTTTTTGCATTCTTTCGGTATACCGAATCGAAAGCATTTCTATTTCGCTGCGATCGAAAATATGCCAGTCGTTTTTCAGTATCTGCTTGCATATTAAATACATAGAATTTTCTTAAAAATAACGAATATATATTTCCAGTTATAAAAACCGTGTATATCATTACTCATATATATTTCCTAAAAATATCGAGAAGAAAGAAACTAAACAGTAACTAAATGAATATCAAATATTTATTTAGTTACTGTTTAATTTCTTTTGCTAACGGCTCATATATCGGTGAACATTTATAATCAGTCTGTATATATATATATATAATATATTGCATTTAAATTATTTTCTTTGGGAGAATTTCACATAAAATTAATACTAAGTTATTTTTAAACGTAACAAATATGTAATGTGTATTTATATAAATTTAATTGTTAATGCTAATAAAAAGGATTCAAATTTTTTAGAAAAATGTAAGAATGTTAAGGATACCAATTTTTGTCGCATGGAAAAATTAAACTGCGATTTTTTTCATTTTCATTAGATAATTTGTAGCTTCCTTTAAATGGTTTATATCAACACTAATAAATAACTATACTAAAATTCATGAGTATCTCCAGTAAAATGTTTCGCAAAACGAATTCATAGAAATTATAATACATTATATTACTGAAAAATAACTTAAGATATAAAAATTATTTTCATGCATTTAATTTGAATACATTACTTTTTTTTTTCGACAAACTAATAATTAATGCAATAATAAATTTAATTTGAAATCTAAAAATTTTTGTAAAAAATACAATTGCACTGAAGGCAATATTAAAATAGCATTTTTGAACTTGGTCTTTGATTTAAAATACATTGTGACACACAGTATTTTGAACCCTACTAAAAGATTCAGATCTTTTTTACGACTGTCAGTGTAAAGAATCTTGATTTTTTGAACCCATTTCGAAACTTTATATCCCATTAGTCCATAATCTAGACATTAATCTCACGCCAAATTCGTAATTAAATCTAACTGGACCTTAAATGACGTGTCTGCTGCCTATAAAACCACTAATGGCACTTCTTAAAAAGTATTTGCGCATTTCTGATTTAACGAAGGACATTCGATCGGAACCTAAACCTCGCCAAGAATGTGTTGTGTCAGAAGGCGGGTGAGATACTTTGTCCCAAATTGTGCCTGAGGTAATCTTTTTACGGACTTTATCTCCTTTTGAAAGTCCTAGATCTTTTCGGTTACAAATTGCTTCGCATCCAAACCTTCACTTTCTTGGATGGAGGAAGAGATAGAAATGGAGTATATAAATAAAAATGAAAAAAAAATCACAGCCATCAATGTGATAAAAATACTTCTACAAAAGTCCTTTTCTTTCTGAGGACACTTGCCACACTTTTTTTTTTTTTTTTTTTTGCTTCTTCTTTGCCATCCATCTCTTTTTGTATTCATAAAGAAATCTTTTCTCTTTTTATACGTTTTCGTAAAAGCCTATTTTGCAAGTCCAAATGATGTTTGGAGATAAAAGCAAACTGAAAGCGAAAATGAAAGGCAAAAATGTTTGATTGTAAAAATCTTCATATTTTTTTTTTACAGTCAAGGCATTCTTTTCGGTATGACGAATCGAAAGCATTTCTATTTCGCCCGATCAAAAATATGCCAGTCGTTTTCAGTATCTGCTTTCATATTAAATCTCTCAAAATTTCCTAAAATACCGATTATGTATCAGTTATAAAAATGCAGGCCTCTATCATTACGACAATTTACAAAAATACATCATCAATTACGCTTAAGAAATTTAGTTAAATATTTAACAAATCAAGAAAATTACATATTTTTTGCATTAAATTGTCTTTTTTATTCTGTTCATAGATTCCTTAACATAATTAAATTTTTTGTTAAAATAATTATGTCTTTTTTACTTTTTTTTTTTTTTTACTATTGGGACTAAGTTGTGACAACTAGTGATTGTATATTTTAAATAAGAAAAACAATTCAAAATTTTTGCTGAAAAATAAAACTGAAAAATAATATTTTGACTGAAAAATAAAAATTTTGACTGAAAAATAATTCCATGTAACGTTAGATAATTGTAGCTATATTTAAGCGATTTATATTATATACTAATAAAAGATTATACTAAACTCATGAATACTTCCATTACATTATTTGCTACGCATTTTTAT
Source organism: Caerostris extrusa (assembly GCA_021605095.1). Taxonomy (NCBI): domain Eukaryota; kingdom Metazoa; phylum Arthropoda; class Arachnida; order Araneae; family Araneidae; genus Caerostris; species Caerostris extrusa. The sequence continues at coordinate 115,559 of BPLR01005941.1, forward strand.
AGAAATTATATTACTAAAAATAAATTAAGATATAAAAATTATTTCATACATTTAATTTCAAATTATTTCTCTCTATTTTTTAAAAAATTAATAATTAATTTAAAAAAAATTAATTCTATGAAATTTTATTAAAAAGTGTAATTGCGGTGAAAGTAATATTCAAAAAACATTTTTACAACTAGGTCTCTGATTTAAATACATTCTGTCACTTGGTATTTTTGAAACACAATAAAAAAGATTCAAATCTTTTTTTATGAGTACCATTGTAAATATATCAGACTTGAATCTGATTTTTGAACCACAATTTCGATACTTTATATTCTATTAGGGCGTAATCCAGACATTAATCTCACGCCAAATTCGTGATTAAATCTAACTGGACCTTCAAATGACGTGTCTGCTGCCTATAAAACCACTAATGGCGCTTCTTAAAAAAGTATTTGGGCACTTCTAATTTAACGAAGGGCATTCTATCGGAACCTAAACCTCGCCAAGAATGTGTTGTGTCAGAAGGCGAGAAAGAGACTTTGTCCCAAATTGTGCCTGAGGTAATCTTTACGGACTTTATCTCCTTTTGAAAGTCCTAGATCTTTTCGGTTACAAATTGCTTCGCATCCAAACTTTCACTTTCTTGGATGAGGAAAGTGAAAGAAATGAGAATATAAATAAAATAAAAAAAGGCACAGCCCTCAATGTGATAAACTTCTACAAAAGTCCTTTTCTTTCTGAGGACACTTGCCACATTTTTTTTTTTTTGCTTCATTTTTGCCATCCATCTCTTTTTGTGTCCATAAAGAAATCTCTTTTTCTCTTTTTATACGTTTTCGTAAAAGCCTATTTTGCAAGTCCAAATGGTGTTTGGAGATAAAAGCGAAATGAAAAGCGAAAAATAAAAGAACAGAAAGGTTTGACTGTAAAAATGTTCATACTTTTTACAGTCAAGTCATTCTTTTCTGTATACCGAATCGAAGGCATTTCTATTTCGATGCTATCAAAAATATGGAAGTCCTTTTCAGAATTTGCTTGCATATTAAATCTGTCAAATTTTCCTAAAATACCGTCTATATATCAGATATTTATTCTGAAACTGTTTACTTACTTTTCTAGTTAACGACCCATATATTGGGACATTTATAATCAGCTTGTATATATATATATATATATATATATTATATATTTGATTTAGATTTTCTTTGGAAGAATTTCACATTAAATTAATACTAACTTATTTTAAATGTAACAAATATGTAAAGCATATTTATAAATATAATAATTCCTAATGCTAATCAATAGGATTCAAAATCAGTTTGAAAAAATTTAAGAATATTATGGATACAGTTTTTTGTCTTGTGGAAATTAGAATTTTAAAACTGCGATATTTTCAATTTCTTTAGATAATTTGTAGATTATTTTAAATAGTTTATATCATATATTAATAAAATAAGTACACTAAAATTCATAAATAACTGTATTAAAATGTTTCTGAAAGCGAATTTATAGAAATTATAATACATCATACCACTAAAAATTAACTTAAGATATGAAAATATTTTCATGCTTTTAATATCAAAACATTTCTATTTTTTTTTTTTTACAAATTAATAATTATTACATTAAAAGATTAAATTTAATTTAAATCTATAAAATTTTCTTCAAAAGTAAAATTGCACTGAAATTGATATTACAAAAACATTTTTGAACTAGGTCTTTGATTTAAAATACATTCTCTACTTGGCATTTATGAACCATACTAAAAAAGATTAAAAATCTCTTTTTATGACTACCAGTGTAAAGAATCTGATTTTTGAACCCATATTTCGAAAATTTATATCCTATTAGGACATAATCTAGACATTAATCTCACGCCAATTTCGTAATTAAATCTAACTGAACCTTAAATGACGTGTCTGCTGCCTATAAAACCACTAATGGCACTTCTTAAAAAGTTTTTAACGCCCTTCTGATTTAAAGGAGGGCATTCCGTCGGAATCTAAACTTCGCCAAGAATGTGTTGTGTCAGAAGGCGGTGGAGAGACTTTGTTCCAAATTGTGCCTGAGGTAATCTTTTTTTACGGATTTTATCTCCTTTTGAAAGTCCTTTCGGTTACAAATTGCTTCGCATCCAAACTTTCACTTTCTTGGATGGGGAAGGAGAAAGAAATAGAGTGTATAAAATAAAAATAAAAAAAAAGGCTCAGCCATCAATGTGATAAAAATACTTCTACAAAAGTCCTTTTCTTTCTGAGGATACTTGCCACACTTTTTTTTTTGCTTCTTCTTTGCCATCCTTCTCTTTTTGTGTCCATAAAGAAATCTCCTTCTGTTTTTATACGTTTTCGTAAAAGCCTATTTTGCAAGTTCAAATGATGTTTGGAGATAAAAGCAAAATGAAAAGCGAAAAATAGAAGGCAGAAAGGTTTGATGTAAAAATGTTCATACTTTTTGTAGTCAAGTCATTCTTTTTCGGTATACCGAATCGAAAGCATTTCTATTTCGATGCACTCATAAATATGCCAGTCGTTTTCAGTATTTGCTTGCATATTAAATCAATCAAATTTTTTTTAAACTACCCTGTCATATCTAATATTTATATATCATTAAGACGATTTACAAAAATACATTATTAAACAAGAAAAATTAACCTTTTTTTCCCATTAAATTACCTTTTTTATTCTCTATAGACTTTTTAACATAATTAAATGTTTTTTACTGTAACGATAATTTTTTTTTACTTTATATTTTGTACTCTTTTCACTATAATAATTATTTTTCTCCTCTAGATTAATTTCCTTTCACATTATTTTCTTCTATCAAAATATACTCGGATAAATTGGTTTCCTCTTATTCTTTAATTTTTTTTTTTTTTTACTACAATAATTATTTTTACCTCTTCAGAAATTTCCTTTTCCAATATTTTCCGGTATAAAGATATTCATGGAGAAATTGTTTTCCTCAATTTTTTTTTTAAATATTTTTTTTTATTAAGTATATATTATACTCATTATTATTAATTGACGGAACTTGACATTGATGAAAATTAGTTTAGTAATGCATATATTTCTTTATTATATTTCAGATTTTAATATATTAATAATTTCTGTAGGAATTTAAGAAAAATAATTTTTTATAAGCGTTTTTAGTCAAACATTAAATCAGACTTGATTTTTCTGATGATATGAAATATGAAAGAATATTTTTCTGATGATATGAAATATGAATGAAGACATTTCTGATATTAAGATAATATTAAAGATATTTCTGATGATAAGATAAATGATATGAAATAATTGGGTTTTTTTCAAAAAACACTGTAAACTTCCAATTCCTATGTGCCTTAAAGGGGTATTGAAGGTTTGCAATAAAAGAATAAAAGATTTTATAGAATTGGAGAAAATTAAGATTCACAGTTATATTTCAATATATTATATCAAAAATCCTTATTCATTTTCAATGTCAAAAATATATCATAAAAATAAATAGTATAGGATATAACGTGAAATTTTGTTATTTTGGATGCATTTATTATATGGAAAGTTTATAAAAGTTCAGAAAGAAGAAGCAATTTTCTACCTTTTTTTTTTTTAAAATTCCCCTTAAAAAAATCATAAATTTAATATTGAAGTTATTCATTATATTAGACATTTTTGTTCAAAAAAGGTTTTTCGAAAGATAACAAATAGTCGAAATATAATAGAACAAAAAGAATGTTAATTTATTTTAATTACATATTCAATTATATGATTATTAAAGATATATTCTGTAAAAATTGGAAAAAAAAAAAATGAGTCTCAAAAAAAAATGAAACTGAAAAAAAAAAATGAAACTAAAAATGAATTCATTCAAGATTTTATATACACATGAAAGTCTTATCTTAACAATTTCTGAAAAATGTAAGCAATTTTAAATATATATATATATATATATATATATATAAAGTTTCTAAAATATATATAAGTTGTAGGAATTTCTATAATGCTAAGCACATAACTAAAGTCTAACTCACTAATACTGACTGTCAAGAAATGTCTTTTATTTTTGTTTCAATAAGGAAAGCTGTAATTGCAATATGTGTCTGAAAAAAAGTATATTTGTATCATTTCCTATGATGAAACTTCGGGATAATGGCCTTGCATCTTGTTCTTTAAAGGTTCCTTTTTAACTTGAAGAACTGCTTACGGAACAAATGCATTTTTGGAGAAAAAGAACAATTTCCGCGCCATAAATTCCAGTTGCTTTTCGATCTGAAATAGAAAAATATCTATGCAATGCTGTGACAAGGATTTGCAGAAACACAGTAATATTCCATTTTGCTTATAATTACGAATATTCCACGTTTGAAGAGAACATTTAATTTATAATTCATTATTATTTTCAGAATAATCGTTTGTTTATTGTTGAGATAAAAATAATTTTTGACAAAAGTTGTTTATTGTGGACAAAATATTTTTGATAACAGCTGTTTATTGTTGACATAAACATAATTTTGGCAACAGTTGTTTATTGTTGAGACAAAAATAATTTTTAACAACAGCTGTTTATTGTTGATATGAAAACAGTTTTTGACAAAAGTTGTTTATTGTTGATATGAAAATAGTTTTTGACAAAAGTTGTTTATTGTTGAGAAAAAATAATTTTTTCACAACAGTTGTTTATTGTTGAGATAAAAATAATTATTGACGTATAACGTATTCTCATTTGGTATTGTCTTTAATAATTATCATTTATTGTATTCAAACGGGTAAACATGTTGTTATTAAAATTGTGTATTTAGGATTAGTATTGTCGATAAAAAAAAGAAAAGAAGAGTCCAAACAAAATAATAATAATAGTAAAATAAAAAAATTATTTTAGTAAAATTTTTAACTGTACATACTAATATTTTAATCTTGGTTTTCAATTTTTATATTGGGTTGGAAAGTCAATGCGTTTGATTTTTACCCTATTCTTAAACGGTGAAAACCGAAAGTACTTTCTAGCCAAACCATTATTTTGTGACAAACCATGGATGAAAAATTCATTAAAATTTAATATTTTAATTAATTTTATGTCATCAGGATTTCTAATTGAAATATATATAAAACAATACATTTTCTAATTTCAATTTTCTTCATATACAACAATAATAATAATTTTAAATAAAACAAATAACTACATTTTTAATTACATTACTATTTTAGTGATATTAATCAAAGTATCACACAATAAAATAAGCATATAAGCACAATAAAATTTTATTAGTTTTTTTTGAGATAGATTTAATTTGATTTTTCAGTTTTTTTTTTTTTTTTTTTTTTTGGGGGGGTTCAGATACTAAACATTGTTAACAATTTCAACAAGAAAAATAATTAAATCGTTTGAAAAATAAATTAAATGTGAATTAAATTATAATTTATTAACTTAAATATCATCGCTGTGTTAATTCTTTTGTTAAATTTATGTCATACGAGAAAATTCATTCTATGAGCTATAAAACGTCAAATTTAATGGGAATTTAATAGTTCATGTATCATGCTAAGTCAACAAAGTATTTTATTACTTTTCTAAAGCACTCCAAGCCATAAGAAAAGAAAAACAACATAAAATGAAACATTTATAAATATCTGAAAAGGAGATGATACTGACATCATTTTATGAGGTTTAATTATGAAAAGTAAATAACATACATTTTGAATTCTCTTTCAATTAACTTCCTTTAATATTCTGTTAACAAAGTAGGGGTAAAAATGTTTGATCTTTGTATTACTTCTTTAAAATATTTATACCTAGAAGTAGATATACAGCACGAATAAAATAAAAATTTTTTTATTTGACTACAATTAACGGGTAACATTGAAAGCAAAGAATATAAATCAAAATAAAATCTAAAGGGAGTCGGTTTAAAAGGTTCTATCTAAATATGGACCAGTAATCCATCACCCTTTAAATATAATATATATATATATATATATCAAAATAAAATATTAAATATATATGTTGAAATTTTAAATCAAAAAATTTTTTCTGAAATTTTTATGTAGTACTACTGTGTCTAAAAAAGTAAGATCAATTTTCAATTAAAAATTCCCGAGACTAACATATTTACAATTTTAATTTTTTTAGGTTGCTTGCACTCTCCTTGATATCTGTGTGAAATTTCACGTTGAAATGTTCATTAGTGCTTGAGTTACGCTTAGATTTGTGAGAAGCTAAAACTGATTCCGACGATTTTTGAAATGTCTGAATTAATTGAGCAAAGAACTTGCATTAAATTTTGTTTGCGAAAACGTATAGAATGTCGCAGAAGGCATTCGGCGAGCATACTTATTCGGAAAGAAATGTTTGCAAGTGGTATAAACAGTTCAATGAAGGCAGAGAACGCGTTGAAGACGAAGAGCAATCTGGTCTATTCCTAACCGACAAAGATCACTTCCAAAAAATTAAAGATTTGGTGCATGCAAACAGTCAATTTACGATTAGAGATCTTGCTGATGGTGCTGGATTTTTCAAAAAGGGATCCATTCCATTTTGGGCCTCAAAACGCAACAAATCTCTATTGGTACCGAAAACACTGAATACGCCAACTCACACTGCATTGTAACTTTTTTGGCAAAAATGAAACCCCAATCACCGTATTCCCACCATGTGACTTCTGGCTATTCCCTAAATTTAAAAGACCACTCGGGGATACAGTTTTGAGTCGATTGAAGAGATTCAACGGAATCGCCGTGTTTTTTGATGTCATCCCTGCCGATGACTTTTTAGCATGCATTAGGACTGAAAAAGTTGGCATAAGTGCATTGTGTCCGGAGGGGATTACTTTGAAGGCGGTGAAATGAATTTGTAAAAATAAATAAAGAGTTTTTGAAAAAAAAAAAATAAAAGTGGTCTTTTTGGTCACGTAAGTCAATTCTCTTTCAATAAACTTCCATTAATATTCTGTTAATAAACCACTCGGTAAATATGTTTGATCATTTTATTTCTTCTTTAAAATATTTATACCTGGAAGTAGATATACATCATATAAAATAAATGTTTTTATTTGACTACAATAAACGGCAAAGTGAATTGGCAACGTGTATTTTCTGATCGAAGTAATCCAATGAAATTGAAATCCCATTTTTGAAAGCAAAGAATATAAATCAAAATAAAATCAAAAGTGAGTCGGTTTAAAAGGTTCTGTCCAAAATATAGAACAGTGATTCATCATACTTTACAAAATATTTTCTCTTTTTTGAAATTTTAGATCAAATAATTGTTTCTGAAATTTTTATGCAGTACTCTGAAATTCTCTGAAAGTACTCTGTAAAACAAAAAAAAGTCAAAGTTAAGTTAAATGAAATGAAATAAAGGAAAATGGAAAGGGTGGATGAAAATTTTTTGTTTATGTCTTGATGTAATAATTTAGTTTGAAAAATGTATTTGCTAACCATACAGTATTATAAAATTATGCTTTTTCTGATGTAATTAAGCATGTAAAATTACAAAAATGAATGCACATTCATGAAATTTTTTATTTGTTTTTATACATCTAATTCTTTTAATTTTCAAAATTGCAGTTGTTAAATTTTTAACAAATTAAGACTCATATTTTAATATTGGTTTCAGATATTAGATACCACATTTACTGTGAAATAGCGTTGTTCAAATATTTTATATGATGCTATTACAACAACATATTATCATCAACATCCCCATAACAGCATAGTCTGTCAGCCTGCTGGCAGATTTCGAGACATGAGATGTTTACTTTTTAAGGTGTAGACTTGTAAGCCCTACACTGAACACTACAGTCATATTAGAATAGAACCTACGGTTTAAAGTGGATTCGAACCACTACAAAAATCCATGACATGGTATGGACTCGAACCCGAAACCTGTGACTCCTGGAGCCCGAGTAATTTTATTTACCGTATTGAAATTGTGATATTAAAAATATCACCAGTCACAAATTTCAACAGTTCCGCCTCGGTTTATGGAGTTTTTTAAAAGGATTTTGGGAAAACCTTTATGAACATGTGAAAAGAAAAGTAAATGTAACAAACACAAAATAGTAATTAGTTAAATGAATATCATATTAAGGAAAATAAATAAAAACAAACCGCATGATGTAAAAATTTACAAAGACCTATTGATAAACTAATAAAAATACATATGTTTTTATACACATACAAATATTTTAATCTGGGTTTTGAATTTTATATTGGGTTGGAAAGTCAATGCGTTTGATTTTTATCCTATACTTAAATAGTGGAAAACAGAAATTACTTTTCTAGTCAACTAATGTTTTATGATAAACCATTAATAAAAAAGGCAATGCAAAGTCACTAAAGTTTCTAATAGAAATAAAAATAAAACAAAAATATTCTTAATTTTATTTCTGTTTCAGATACACGACAATAATAATCATTTTAACAAACATTCTTTTATACTTTTAATTATAATAATTTTTTATTGATACTAATCAAAGTATCACACAATAAAATAAGCACAATAAAATTTTATTAGTTTTTATTATTTTTTTCAGATACTAAATACTGTTCACAATTTTAACAAGACAATTTTGAATTGTTTGGAAAATAAATTAAATATGATGTACATTATAATTTATTTAGTAAATATCATTGCTGTGTTAATTTTTTTGTTAAATGTGTCTTAATATACTAATAGCATTATTGTATACGAGAAAAGGGAATTCTGTGAACTTTAAATCGTAAAATTTAATGGGAATTTTAGTAGTTCATGTATCATGCTAAGTCAACAAAGTATTTATTACTTTTTAAAAGCACTCTAAGTCATAAAAAAAAGAAAAACAGCATAAAATGAAACATTTGCAAATATCTGAAAAGGAGATGTTACTGACATCATTTTATGAGATTTAATCATGAAAATAAATAAAACACATCTTAAATTATCTTTCAATAAACTTCCTTTAATATTCTGTTAATAAAGCCCTGAGCAAAAAAATGTTTGATCATTTTATGACTTCTTTAAAATATTTATACCTGGAAGTAGATATACAGGACGAATAAAATAAATGTATTTTTTTTTATTTGACTACAATAAACAACAAAGTGAATTGGTGAAGGTATTTTCAGATCCAAAGTCATCCAATGAAATTGGAATCCTTTTTTGAAAGCAAAGAATATAAATCAAAATAAAATCAAAAGTAAGTCGGTTTAAAAGGTTCTGCCTAAATATAGACCAGTAATCCATCATCCTTTAAAAATATATTTTTTTTTTTTTTTAAAGTTTAGATCAAAAAATTGTTTCTGAAATTTTTATGCAGTACTTGGTCTAAAAAGAAATAGAAAAATAGATAAAGTTAAAGTTAAATTAAATCAAATAAAGTCAAACAGCTAGTGAAAACTTTTGTTTATGTCTTGAAGTACTGATTTAGTTATTAAAATGGGTTTGCTGATCATCTAGGGACGTAAATTTTGCTTTTTCTGATTTAATAGATATGTAAAATTACAAAAATTATGGAAAATATGTAAAATTTTATTGCTCATTTTTAAACTCCTAGTTTTTTTTTTTTAATCTTTCTCAATTTCAATTGTTAATTTTTTAACAAATTAATATTATTATTTTTATATTGGATATATATATATATATATATATTAAATACTTTCTTTACTGTGAAATAGTGTGTTAAAAATACTTTATATGATGCCATTACAGCCACATATACATCAACAAATATTAGATCAGTATTATCAGTAATCATATACATAGATCAGTGGATATCTACTGGACTATCGATTCAAGAAGATATATGTGTTACTGCTAAAGTGCAGAAATAAGTTATTCTATAGATTATCTATGTAACATGCAGATTAACCGGGTTGATCCGTTAAAATGCCAAAACTGTTCCATGTGTAAGATAGTGTTTAAAAGATAAAAGATAAAATTTTTATGTTCAACAAAATCTGTGCAATGTATTTAAGTTTGAATTTTTCTGGGAATTTATATTCAATTTTTTGGAATTTAATCAAGTATATAATATCATAAAAAACATGATATATGTGATATCTGTTTTTCTGTTTACATTTAATTTGTTTGATATAAAATTTTCATAATTATATTAAACGTAAAAATCTATATAAAAGATAAAATAAAATCTTATTTTATTCAGTTAAATGAATGTTTTGTTAAACAAATTACAATGGACAAAAATAAATAATCAAAAAAGTAAAACATATTAAATTTGCAATTAATGATGTAGTATTTTCTTATATTTGTGAATTGTTAGTAAAAACTTCAAACAAAATAGTCCAAAATAGGATTTCATCGTATTCAATGCTTGTTTTCATCTTATAGTCTGATAATATCTTGTATATTATCTATCAACGTTATGGGGCCGATGACATCTCTAGATTTTGTTAAATTTAAATTGTGTATATAGAATCTTGCTTTTCCTTTTTGCATTACAAATATATATTAATATATCTATCTCTTAATCAACAATATCATGTTTATTAAAATTTGAATTTCAACAAAGTTATGTAATGCATTTAAGTATGCGTTTGTCTAGAAATTAATATTCAATTATTTTAGTATTTAATCAGATCAAATATATAACATCATAAAAATCATGAACTTAGTGTGAGAAGTAGATGGATAACACTCATCGTTTTCTTTTCGGGTTATGTTATGATCTTGTGATATCTAAAAAATAATATTGATCTAATATTCTATGTTATAACAATATTTTTGTCTGTGAGAACTGCACTGTATTTTTCTTATTATGTGATATTATTACAATATATTTTGATATAATGTATAATACTTGTAATAAAAATTAAGATAAACCTTTAAATCAAAATATAGAGTGAATAATAAAAAGTATTCATTTGAAATTTGTATTTTCAGATATTTCCTAATTTCCTCATAATTAATATGTCTAATGAAAGATTTATAAATTTAATTGGCTTTAGATAACAATTAATTCATGCATCAAACATTCTGTTTTTTTTTTCTGAAGACTGGGAGTTCAAATAGGAAAAAATGTAGAAAAAAATTGATTTTTTTGGTTTAAAAATTTTTGAAATATATACATCTTTAATTTTGAAATAAAATATTTTTATAAATTTCCGATAGACTCGCGATCTAATGAGCTCGACCAAAAACTATGATGTACAGATAATAATCCTGAAGCTTCGAGAACCGCAAACCTTGAGGTCCCACTTTATATATTTCATGTTGTTGAGATGCATAGAATAAATCTCATGCACTAATTATTGTTTTTTTAATATCACAGAATGACAATTTACTTGCAACTATAACTGCATTTCATAAACATTCTTTTATTTATATTTTCCTTCATGTTGACTTAAGATGACAAAACGTCGTTCCCTTTCCTTCGTGTAAACGTTGCACAATAATCACTTATTTGATTAGCAGTTACTGACAAAAAACAATTCTTTTTCCGAGCTAATAATTCTTGCCGTAATTTATACAATTTATGTTTTAAATGTTATCTTTTTTATTACTAATATTTAAACAGTACTAAATATGGATACAATTAGCAGAAAATATCACGTTGACTTGCTATTGCTAAAAAACGTTGGTCGAATATAAATGATTCTTAACTCCCATTTTCTTCTTCAAATATTGGTTCTGCTTCATTATGTGCTTCTGGGATTATTACAGATAAATCTGTAGGTGAAAAAGAGATTACTTTTTGCTAAATCTTTGAAAAGTAAAATATTTTCAAAAAGTTGTAGTTGAAAGTCCAACTTATGCATTCATGAGCCATGATATGAGAGGCAATTTATTTGCTAATTTAAAAGTGATTATTTCAAAATTAATTTTTGATAATACAGTGTGTTATTGTACCTCAGAATTCATGTGTATATACTACTAAAATCATTTGTAATATGAGAATAGCAACAACCTTTACAAATCCTGCATTAAAGATTCAAAATGACAAGATATCAAATTATTTAATGAAGATGGTAAATACAACACTTTCCAATGGATTCCATCACATGTTCGAATTGAAGGCTGTAAGGGCAGATCTTCTGACAAAAAAAGGAACAAAAAATGTTCCTAGACAGCGGTTTGTCCCTCTTGATTCTTTTAGGAGAACTATACGGGACAAAATTAAGTTATCGTGCATTAGTGAATTATTAGAGGGTTTTTGCATAACGTTTTTTTTTTTATCGTCCGATATTTTTCTTCCTAGAGCGCATGCTCTTAGGAATATCTCAGTGGTTCAGTATTACAGATACGCATGCGCAATAGGTACAATGTTTCCTATGAGCAAGCGCGCTAGGAAAAAAAAATATCGGAGGATAAAAATATCGATTATGCAAAAACTCTCCACGAAAATCTAACATCAAACGACAAAAAATCTGGGATGCACTTTATCTTTAAGTAAGAACTGGACATGAGAACATTTAAAGACAGAAAACTGTGATTTGTTTATATGTTATTTTTATATTCTTTACTGGCAGAAAACATGTCCTGGCTTTTATTTTGGTGATTTAACTTTCAAATTTGAACATTTAAACACTTTGATTTGTTTATATGTTATTTTTATTTTACTGGGCAAGTGGCCAAATTTGTACGGATTGAGTTCCAATAAAGCTATAGGTAACAACAACAACAAATTCAAAATGTTTTGACTTGAACAAAATATTAGACTCTTTTATCAAGATAAGAAAAGGTCACGCAATGTTTTAGTTATGGCATTCGTGCTATGGATAAAATAAACATTCGCTTCGCGTCTGCACAAGATATCAGACGAGGGACAAAAATCTTAAAAGCGGGATAAAAGCTCAAAACATTGTTCGTTAGAAATATTAATAAAATTGTACTCTCTATAACCAAAATATAATTAGAATATCTGTGAGTTAAGATGCTGCATTGCAAGAAATGTTGACATATATTTTTTGATACAGTGATTGATGTACTAACTGATTATTAAATGATTTTTGAAATCAGATCCAAGTATTTCCCAGAATGTACAAATTTACTCTCAGTGGTGTCAGCTGTGTTAATTTAATTTGGGTTTCTTCAGCCCAATGATGTCTGAAAATAAAACTAAATACATCAATGTATATTGCTGAATTTCGTGGCAATAGAAAAAAAGTCTGACGATAAACTTCGTAATACTATTACATAGAAACATACAAAAACAATAAAATGTATTGTAAACTAGCGAAAACAGAGAAAATGAGAAATCAGAAGGAATAATAATTACATTGATAATGAATAGACTACTACCTTATGATTCAGTGCAATTTTAGACCCTTTTGGAACCATTACACATTTGATAAGTGGTGTAATGCAATGCTCGATTTTACTAATTATATGCAAAATCATATTTCTATTTTTATAAAATTTACTTTATTGAAGTAAATTTTATTTCAGAAGCTTACAATTTTTTTATATATATTATCCAAATTTTAAACTATTCAACATATATTTTGTATTGCATAAATTAAATATGTATTTTTTTTTTCAAAATGACATTTTTAAACTTGTTTCCTACTTTAAAATGTTCCTCGCGTCATTGTAATTGTCGAAATGTCATGACATCCGGTACACATATTCAGTGACTGGCAACTGGAAACTGGCGTACTGATTACGTAATACCAATGGGGATAAACCTCTTAAACTCCTCATCTTAATTCATACATTCAATGTCATTTCATAATTGGCTGCTTAAGTGTTAGTAAAGATAATAAAATAATGTTTCTAAATTTTTTTTTTTAATATTACTCTGTAAAAATTAAAAAACATGCTTAAAATAAAATAAACGAAAGGTAAAAACAAAAACATTTAATTTAAAAATAAAAAGGATTTAAGTTAAAAATTCTGTACAATTAGGAACCAGTTAATTCCATAATTCCATTAATTCCATAAAGATTTTTTTGCTGTATTAGAAAATGTATTGCACGCTTTAACAGTCATTATTGTATAAAGTTGAATAAAACTTACTTCGTAAAGTAGAAATTAATTTTAAATGTGTTTTAAAATTCGAAGCTAGAGAGTGTTTTATTAAAAAATTTATGAGTTAAACAAAAAAAAAAAAATTAAAAAATAAATAAATACGTAGAGCAGAAAATTGCCCTTACAAGAAAATTAACTAAAGAAATCTCATTTTTAGAAAGTAAAGAAATATTTCATTTTTTGTATATATCCACTAATAAACATATATTCATATTAAAGAAAATATATTATATTATTAATATCAATCATATAATTCAAATGAAAGGAAATATACATGCTACACTAAAAAAAAACATAAATCAAAAATATTAAACAGAATTCTACATCTGCTGCCCCCTTCAAATACAATTCTAAATTGATGCCTTACATCTTTGTGGTAACTTGTGTAGGTCATTATGCATTAGAAAAAGGGCAAGGGTTAAAATCTTCCATTGAATGAGGAGGGAAAGTATGGCAAACCAGGAAACTCTAATGCTAAATGAAATAACAGATATAATTAATTGTATTTTAATGACTATCTTATAGAAGTTTACTTTATTTTCTCCATGCAACACGCAAAAGAGATACTATTAATTTACAGAAGACATTAATCTTACATCTCACTAAATCAAATCTTATTCGTACTACCCTATATGTTACAGTAGATCTTTAATGTAAAAAGCTCCACATGAGGAAATAACTAATTATTCGACCATAAATAGTTGATTTATTCTTATCCTTTGTATTAATTCTTCTACAATGTCTTTTAACGAAATTGCATTATTCTAATTTACAATGCTATAAAAAGAGACTTCCAAGAATAAGTTAAGTTTCAATTTCCGGCCTTCGCTTACAATATGAGACATCAGTTAAACAGAACATCCATCTTCCTTGAATTGAAGATTGAGTAAATACGCAATCGTTCATTTGCAATGATAAATTGAGTTGAAAACGTTTGCTCAAGAAATTAGGCAGGGGTGTCTAGTAGTTAAAGATTGAATTACGCTGTGATAATGGATTTAGAATGTAGTTAGAGGAAGTCATGAGATCTTTTCATGGATGGAGTGCAGTTACTGCTCCAATAATTAATCCTTTAAATATTTTATTTGCTTTAGCTTACGCATGCTTTAACTATAGTTAACTTATTTTGTCGTTTGTTTAGTTCCCAAACAGTGTTTTTAAATGTACTGCATTGCATTTGTTGAATTGCTTGTTAAATATAAAGTATATATTTTTTATAAATATTTTTAATAAAGTTTTAATCGAAGACAAATATATAATACTGTCCTATTCATGAATGAAGTTCAAAAATTCAAGATAAATCAAAATATTTAGTGAATTATCATCATTCAAAAAAAATATTTAATTGTTATGAAACAGTTTAAATTAATTTCAATGAACTACCGGATCGCCATAAAATAATTTTTCACTGTTTGTAAACTTTCAGCTCAATAACGAAAGGAATGAAACTAAATTTATATACTGATTGGAGAATTCATGGGGAAATGTAACAAAAGGTAATTTTCGGTAAATCAACGTAAGAAAATTATATTTTGTAGAGTTACTGAAAAATTACTAAAGATATAAGAATTTTTTTCATCCAGTTAATTTCGAAACACTTCTCTCTATTTTTTTCCTACAAATTAATATTTAATACAAAAATAAATTTAATTTAAATCTATAAATTTTCTTAAAAAAGTATAATTGCACTAAATGTAACATTAAAAAAAACATTTTTAAACTAGATCTTTGATTTAAAAAATATATTCTGTCACTTGGCATTTTTGAACCACAGATTCAAATCTACTACAAAATTTATTCAAATTAATAAAAAATTTTATTTTAAACCTATAAAATTTTCTTAAAAAGTACAATTCTGAAGTCCAAGAATTTAAAATACATTCTGTACTTGGTATTTTTGAAGCACACTCAAAAAAGATTCAAATCTTTTTTTTATACATTATCGTGTAAAGATATACAGAATTTGATTTTTATTAGGACATAATCTAGACATTAATCTCACGTCAAATTCGTAATTAAATCTAAGTGAAGCTTAAATGACTTGTCTGCTGCCTATAAAACCACTAATGGCCCTTCTTAAAAGAGTATTTGGCGCAATTCTGATTTAACGAAGTGCATTCCATCGGAACCTAAACCTAACCAAGAATGTGTTGTGTCAGAAGGCGGGTAAGAGACTTTGTTCCAAATTGTGCCTGAGGTAATCTTTTACGGACTTTATCTCCTTTTGAAAGTCTTAGATCTTTTCAGTTACAAATTGCTTCGCATCCAAACTTTCACTTTCCTGGATGGGAAGGAGAAAGAAATAGAGTATATAAAATAAAAATCAAAAAAAAGGCACAGCCATCAATGTGATAAAAAATACTTCTACAAAAGTCCTTTTCTTTCTGAGGACACTTGCCACACTTTTTTTTTTCTTTTTTTTTGCCATCCTTCTCTTTTTGTCCATAAAGAAATCTCTTCTCTTTTTATACGTTTTTCGTAAAAGCCTATTTTGCAAGTCAAATGAAGTTTGGAGATAAAAGCAAAATGAAAAGCGTAAAATAAAAGAGCAGAGAGGTTTGACTGAAAAAAAATGTTCATACTTTTACAGTCAAGTCATTTTTCAGTATATCGAATCGAAAGAATTTCTATTTCAGTGCCCTTCAAACATATGCCAGTCGTTCTTCAGAATTGCATAGTATATAAATCAAATGTCCCTAAAATAAATATTCATATCAAATATTTATTAGTTACTATTTATATACATAATAATTATTTGGGAATACATATAAAGAATAGTATTATATATCACATTTATTTTTATTCTCTTTTGAAATAATTAGACATAAAATTATTACTAAATTATTTTAATGTGTATGTAAAAATATATAATTATTCCAAATATTAAAGATACAAATTCAGCTTTTAAATAATTTAAGAATATTACTGATTAATTTTTGACTTCATTTTTACAACTGCGATTTTTGAGTTTCCGTTATAATATTTGTAACTAAATTTAAATGGTTTATATTATATACTATTAAATAACTATACTAAAGATTCTTAATATCTCCATTAAAAGTGTATTTGCAAAAATTGTTTATAGAAATTGAATTAACTTATAAAAAAAAAAAAGAACTTAAGAAAAAAATTATTTTAAACAATTTAATATTTAAAAACTTTTCCTATTTTTTACCTAAAATTAATAAAAAAGGAATATTTTAAATCTATAAAATTTCTAAAAAGTACAATTGCACTGAAGGTAATATTAAAAAACATTTTTGAACAAGATCTTTCTATTTAAAATCCATTCTGCACTTGCCAAATTTATCATATTTCAGACCAGAATTTGATTTTTGAATTCACATTTCAAACTTTATATCCTATTAGGCATAATCTAGACATTAATCTCACGTCAAATTCATAACTAAATCTAAGTGAAGCTTAAATGACTTGTCTGCTGCCTATAAAACCACTAATGGCCCTTCTTTAAACAGTATTTGGCGCACTTTTTCTGACTTAACGAAGGGCATTCCATCAGGAACCCAAAAACCCAAGAACCTTAAAAACAGTATTTGATTTGACTTGGGCATTCCAGAAGGCGTCAGAAGGTAGAGACTTTGTTCCAAATTGTGCCTGAGGTAATCTTTTACGGACTTTATCTCCTTTTGAAAGTCTTAGATCTTTTTCGGTTACAAATTGCTTCGCATCCAAACTTTCACTTTCTTGGATGGGAAGAGAAAAGAAATAGAGTATATAAAATAAAAATCAAAAAATGCACAGCCATCAATGTGATAAAAAATACTTCTACAAAAGTCCTTTTCTTTCTGAGGATACTTGCAACACCTTTTTTTTTTTTTCTTTTTTGCCATCCTTCTCTTTTTGTGTCCATAAAGAAATCTCCTTCTCTTTTTATACGTTTTTCGTAAAAAGCCTATTTTGCAAGTCCAAATAATGTTTGGGGATAAAAGCAAAAATGAAAAACGAAAAATAAAAGGTAGAAAGGTTTGACTGTAAAAATGTTCCTACTTTTACAGTCAAGTTTTTCAGTATATCGAATAGAGCATTTCTATTTCTGCCATCAAAATTAAATTAAAAATTAAGTAACTTTAAATGTAACAAAATCATTTATTCATAATAATTATTTCATTAAGAATAGTATATTAAATTATTTTATTCTCACATTAAAAGTTTAGAAATTTAATTGGAAAAAAAATTAAAAGCATATTAAAGATACAAATTTTTAGTCTTTGGAAATCTGTTAATTTTTCATTTTTACAACTGCGATTTTTGCTATTTTATATTTGTAACTAAATTTAAATGATATATATTATATATTATTAAATGAC
This sequence comes from Caerostris extrusa, assembly GCA_021605095.1. Lineage (NCBI taxonomy): Eukaryota > Metazoa > Arthropoda > Arachnida > Araneae > Araneidae > Caerostris > Caerostris extrusa. The sequence continues at coordinate 133,822 of BPLR01005941.1, forward strand.
TATACTAAAGTTCTGAAAAAGTGTATTTGCAAAACCATTTTTATATTACGTTGAATTAACGAAAAAAAAAAAAAAAAAAAAAACTAAAGAAAAAAATATTTTTAAAAATTTAATTTAAAACTACTTCCCTATATTTCTAAATAAAAATTAATAATTAATACAGAAATTATTTCAATCTTGTAAAATGAAATTGCACTGTAATAAAAACATTTTTGAACTAGATCTTTGATTTAAAAATAACTGCACTTGGCATTAATTTTTCACATATCAGCATTTATCAATTAGGGCATTTGACATTAATCTCGTCAAATTTGTTAGTTTTCACTTTTATAACGACGTTTCTTGCTATTGCGTCAGAATATTTTGTATCTAAATTTAAATGGTATGTATTTTATATTATTAAATGACTATACTAAAATGCATATCTTCATTAATTTATTTGCGAAACGATGTTATATTACGTTGAATTACTGACAAAACCCAAAGGAAAAAATATTATTTTAATCATTTTAATTTAAAAACATTTTTATCTATTGTTTCCTACAAATTAATAATTAATACAAAATAAATTAATTGAAATTTATAACATTTTGGTAAAAAGGGCAGTTGCACTAAAGGTAATATTAAAAAAAAAAAAACATTTTTGAACTAGGTCTTAGATTTAAAATACATTCTGTCTCTTGGCAATTTTGAAATATACTGCAAAAAAGAAGATTCAAATCTTTTTTATGACTACCAGTGTAAAGATAGCAGACTGGAATCTGATTTTTGAACTCATATTTCGGAACTTTATATTCTATTAGGCCATAATCTAGACATTAATCTCACGCCAAATTCGTAATTAAATCTAACTGAACCTTGAATGACGTGTTTGCTGCCTATAAAACCACTAATGGCACTTCTTAAAAAGTATTTGGAGCACTTCTGATTTAACGAAGGACATTCCGTTGGAACCCGAATCTCGCCAAGAATGTGTTGTGTCAGAAGGCGGGTAAAGAGACTTTTGTTCCAAATTGTACCTGAGGTAATCTTTTTACTGACTTTTTCCTTTGAAAGTCCTAGATCTTTTGGTTACAAATTGCTTCGCATCCAAACTTTCACTTTTCCTGGATGGGGAGAAGAAAGAAATAGAGTATATAAAATAAAAATAAAAAAAAAAGGCACAGCCATCATTGTGATAAAAATACTTCTACAAAAGTCCTTTTCTTTCTGAGGACACTTGCCACACTTTTTTTTTTTTTTTTTTTTGACTTCCTTCTCTTTTTGTGTCCATAAAGAAATCTCCTTCTCTTTTATACGTTTTTCATAAAAGCCTATTTTGCAAAGTCCAAATGATGTTTGGACATAAAGGAAACTGAAAAGCGAAAAATAAAAAGGCAGAAAGGTTTGACTGTAAAAATGGTCATACTTTTTACAGTCAAGTCATTCTTTTCGGTATACAGAATTGAAAGCATTTCTGTTTCGATGCGATCAAAAATATGCCAGTTCTTTTTTTTTCGTATCTGCTTGCATATTAAATCCATCAAATTTCCGAGTATATATCAAATATTTATTCGGCTACTGTTTAATTTCTTTCTAGCTAAAGGCTCATATATTAGGGAACGTTTATAATCAGCCTGTATATATATATATATATATATATATATATATATATATTACATTAAATTTTGGTTATTCTCTTTGAAAGAATTTCATATCAAATTAATACTAAGTTATTTTTAAATGTAACAAATATGTAATGCCTATTTATATATATAATAATTATTAATGCTAATAAAAAGGATTCAAATTCAGTTCAAAAAAAAATTTAAGAATACTAAGGATACGAATTTTTGCCTTTGTGGAACATAGACGTTTACAAATGTGATTTTTTCAGTTTCGTTAAATAAATTGTAGCTTACGTTAAATGGTTTATATTATATACTAATAGATAGCTATACTAAAATTCATGTATATCACCATTAAAATAGACATGCAAAACAATTTCATAGAAAATATAATGCATTATATTACTGAAAAATAACTTATTATATCAAAAATTATTTTCATGCATTTCATTTCAAAACATTTCTGTCTATTATCTTCCTACAAATCAATAATTAATACAAAAATAAATTTAATTTAAATTTTTAATTTTCTTAAAAGTACAGTTGCACTGAAGGCAATATTAAAAAACATTTTTGAACTAGATCTTTGATTTAAAATACATTCTGTCACTTGGCATTTTTGAAACATACTAAAAAGATTAAAATCTTTTTATGACTACAATATAAAGATATCAGAATCTGATTTTTGAACCCATATTTCGAAACTTTATACCCTATTCGGACATAATCTTGACATTAATCTCACGCCAAATTCGTAATTAAATCTAAGTGAAGCTTAAATTGCTTGTCTGCCTATAAAACCACTAATGGCACTTCTTAGGGGAAAAGTATTTGGCTCACTTCTGATTTAATGAAGGGGCATTCCATCGGAACCTAAACCCTCGCCAAGAATGTGTTGTGTCAGAAGGCGGGAAAGAGACTTTGTTCCAAATTGTGCCTAAGGTAATCTTTTACGGACTTTATCTCCGTTTGAAAGTCCTAGATCTTTTCGGTTACAAATTGCTTCGCATCCAAACTTTCACTTTGAATGGGGAGAAGAAAGAAATAGTATATAAAATAAAAAAAAAAAAAAAAAGCACAGCCGTCAATGTGATACAAAAATACTTCACAAAAGTCCTTTTCTTTCTGAGATACTTGCCACATTTTTTTTTTTTTTTTGTTTTTTTGCTTCTTTGCCTTCCTTTCTCTTTTTGTGTCCATAAAGAAATCTCTCTTTTATACGTTTTTCGTAAAAGCCTATTTTGCAAGTCCAAATGATGTTTGAGATAAAGCAAAATGAAAAGCGAAAAATAAAAGGCAGAAAGGTTTGACTGTAAAAATGGTCATACTTTTGTAGTCAAGTCATTCTTTTCGGTATACCGAATCGAAAGCATTTCCTATTTAATAAATAAATATGCCAGTCGTTTTCAGTATTTGCTTGCATATTAAATCCATCAAATTTTTTTAAACTACCCTGACATATATAATATTTATTTACGAAATTACGACGATTTACAAAAATACATTATTAATTACGTTTCAGCAATTTAATTAAAAGTTTTAAAAAACAAGAAAATTAACCTTTTCCCATTAAATTACCTTTTTTTATTCTCTATAGACTTTTTAACATAATTAAATTTTTTTTTACTGTAACGATTTTTTTCTACTTTATATTTTGTACTTTTTTTCACTATAATAATTATTTTCTCCTCTACAATAATTTAATTTTCATTATTTTCTTCTATCAAAATACACTCGTATAAATTGGTTTCCTCTAATTCTTTAATTTTTTTTTTTCACTATAATAACTATTTTTACCTCTTCAAAAATTTCCTTTTCCAATATTTTCCGGTATAAAAGATATTCATGGAGAAATTGTTTTCCTCAATTTTTTTTTTTAAATATTTTTTTTTATTAAGTATATATTGTACTCATAATAATAATTATTATTATTTGATGGAGCTTAATATTGACGAAAAATTTGTTCAGTAATGCATATATTTCTTTATTATATTTCAGATTTTAATATATTAATAATTTCTGTAGAATTTAAAAAAATAATTTGTTATAAACGTTTTAGTCAAACTTAATCAGATTTGATTTTTCTGATGATATGAAATATGAAAGAATGTTTTTCTGATGATATGAAATATGAATGAAGACATTTCTGATGTTAAGATAATATTAAAGAAGATATTTCTGATGTTCTTTGTTTTTTTTTTCAAAAAACGTTGTAAACTTGCAATTCCTATGTGCCTTAAGGGGTATTGAAGGTTTGTAATAAAAGAATAAAACATTTGATGGAAATGGAGAAAATTAAGATTCTTTATTATATTTCAATATATTATATCAAAAGTCCTTTTACGTATTCAATGTCAAAATATATCATAAAAATAAATATTATAGGATATAACGTGAAATTTTGTTATTTGCGATGCATTTATTATATGGAAAGTTAATAAAAGTTCATAAAGTAGAAGGAATTTTCAATCTTTTGTGAAAGATAACAAATACTAGAAATATAATAGAACAAGAGGATGTTAATTTTTTTTTTTTTACTATATATTCAATTATCTAATTATTGAAGATATATTCTGTAAAAAATGGTTATCAGGAGTATTGTAAAAAATAATTTGATATAATTGTTTATATTTACATACTATAATATACTTACCAGATTCTAATGGCACAAGATTTTGCAAAGAAATGTACGATAACACATTATGTAGTACAAAAAAATTAATATACATTCAAATAGAAATAAAATATTTATAAAAGCTATAAAAAATAAATGCATACTAATCACATACAAATCGAGTATTGCGCGGAATTGATCTCACAAAATATTAAAAAAATATCAACATAATATACATATTTCAAAATATTATATTTTTAAATTTTCTTTATAAATATTTACACATAAAGGCAAACGTGTAACAAATATTTGCAAATATTTGCAAATACGTGCAAATACGTGGTATAGCAGTATATTTGCAAATACGTGGCAAAAACAAATATTTGCATACATAAAAGGCAAATGTTAACTTTACAGAAGCACAATAGGTTTAGCGAAACAAAAACCTTAACAGCATTTTCTACATATAAATTGCCATGTGTCATATATAAGAATCTCCAAAAAATGAAACTGAAAGTAACTGTTGTTAAAAAATGAAACTAAAAATGAATTTACTTAACATTTTATCTATATTTAAGGCTTATCTAAACAATATTTGTAAATTATAGAAATTTGAACTATATATATATATAAAGTTTCTAAAAATATATGTTATAGGAATTTCTATAATGGCAAAGCACATAACTAAAAAAAGCTTTATCTCACTGAAATACTGACTGTCAAGGAATGTCTTTATTTTTGTTTCAATAAGGAAAACTGAAAACTGTAATTGCAATATGTGTCAGAAAAAGAAGTATATTTGTATCATTTCCTATAAAACTTCAGGATAATGGCCTTGCATCTGGTTCTTTAAAGGTTCCCTTTTTTACTTCAAGAACTGCTTACGGAACGAATGCATTTTCTCGGAGAAAAAGAACAATTTCCGTGCCATAAATTCCAGTTGCGTTTCGTTCTGAAATAGAAAAATATCTATGCGTTACTGTGACAAGGATTTGCAAAAACAAAGCAATATTCTATTTTGCTTATAATTAAGAAAATTCTATATTTGAAGAGAAAATTTAATTTTTATTTTATTATATTTTTTAGAACAATGTTTCATTTTATTGTTGAGATAAAAATAATTTTTGGCAACAGTTGTTTATTGTTACAATAAAATAATTTTTGACGACAGTTGTTTATTGTGGAAATTAAAAAAATTTTTAAACAGTTGATTATTGTTGAGATGAGAATAATATTTGACAGCAGTTGCTTATTGTTGAGATGAAAAATTTTTTTGGCAACAGTTGTTTATTGTTGAGTTAAGTAATTTTTGACAACAATTGTTTATTGTTGAGATAACAATAATTTTTTTTTGACAACAATTGTTTATCGTGGAAATTAAAACAATTTTTAAACAGTTGTTTACTGTTGAGATAAGAATAATATTTGTCAGCAGTTGTTTATTGTTGATAAAAATATAATATTTGACAGCAATTGTTTATTGTTGAAATAAAAAATAATTTTTCATAGCAGTTGTTTATTGCTGAGATGAAAAAATTTTTGACAAAAGTTGTTTATTGGTACGATTAAAACAATTTTGTCAATAGTCGTTTAAAGTTGAGAAAAAAAAAAAATGTTTGATAAAAGTTGTTTATTGTTGAGATTAAAATAATTTTTCACAACAGCTGTTTATTGTTAAAGATATAAATAATTTTGGCAACATTTGTTTATTGTTAAAATCAAAACAATTTTGACAACAGTAGCACATGTTCATTTGATATTGTCTTTAGTAATTAACTTTTATTGAATTTACACAAGTATAGATCCTAAAATTGTGTACTTAGGGTTAAATTGTCGACAAAAAAAGAATTTTCCAAAACAAGCTACTTATTTTCATGATAACATGCAATTTGTATTATATAAAAACATTTTATTCTTAATAAAAACAATTTATTTGCAGCTATGTGATTTTTTTAAATGGTTTAAAATTTCTTTCAAATAGAAACCTGAAATTTTCTGAACTAGAATGAAAATAATATGTAATCACTGTAATCACTGTAATCATATGTAATAATTTTTTATTTTATACTACAAGATAAATGTTTCTGGAGACATCCATATTTTAATATATCATAGATTCAGCATTTTCCTTATAAACGTACAATATAATAGTTTAATTTATAACATTAAAATGATTATTTTTATTACCATTTAAAATAAATGCCATCCGAGATTATTTTGTTTCGACTTAATAAATATATTTTGCAAGAAATATTGGCAAATACATTATTTATGTATGTTGTACTAAATAAAATTATCCAAATAACATCGCCCGGATTATATGTTGAGTTTCGGCATATGGAGCTCATGTATACAAAAACACATCGTGAAATCGAAACAAAGTGTTCGGGGCTATACAAAAAGAATGACTCCTTAAATCCTATAAGCTGGAAAGGTTTCCATTCGTGTTTCCTGGAAGTGTTTGGCTGGGTTTGTCACTCTACGGTTATTTTTCACTTTTGGGCTAATTAACTGTCACCTACAGTTTAACGTGGATTTTGAACCATTAACAAACATCCATGCCACAGCCAGGATCTTGTGAAACCTGAAGCCTGTGATACCAAAAACCATAGCACTAACCGATTGGCCGTGGTCAAACATATAAGCAATAAATTATTTTTTTCGATAGCGCAACGCGGCCTGATGGCCAATTGGCTAGAGCTCTGGCTTTTATTACTCCTCCCGTTCGAATCCTTGAGGCAGCATGTATGTTTGTTAGTGATTCTGGAATCAACACTAAACTGTAGGTCCCGGTCTAACTATCGTAAACTATACGCAAAATGACCGTAGAGCGACAAACCAAATCCCATAGTGCAACATAAAAAACACAGAATATGTTGAATCTCTCCCGTTCAAGTATCTTATTCCAAAATAACTTTTATGTAACTATCACCGCAACAAATTTTAACAGTCAGACAACATGTATCATCTCTTAATATTAGTTTACTTTAACACATGTAGAAAAATACAAATAAAAATAAAATGTAAATTGCTTATTGATTGCAACCAATAGCAAGACGACCCAAGTTGGAAAAAGTTTATTTTAAGTTTCCAAATTGAAATCAAAAGCTTGAAAATATTCCCCCGAATCATTCGTATTTTCTTTTATGGGGAGGATTTCTTTTCACATTCTGCATTGAAGAATTCTGTGCGAAAAAATCTCGGTTTTTACAGAGATTAATTTTGGTATTTTTATTTTACCACTGAAACGAACGGGAAATAGAGTAAAAATTGTGATTTATGAAAACTTCAGATCCCGCTGTTTTATCAACATTCTCGCCGAGGGGTCATCAACAAAACTAGAAACGTTATTTATTAGAACAATTTTTCTATTGTATCTGACTTATATTTCTGAGAATAAATTCCTAAGCTTTTAAAAAAAATAGACAATTTAAGGAAATATTTTATTAAAATCCCCATTTAAATGTCAAAAAAGGAAAAGCAAAAAGAAATAAACTTAAAAAAACAGCAAATAATTCACAAATACCGAGTGAACAAAAAATCACAGCAACAACATTTGCCAAGTAATTTTGCATAAGTGCTGAAAGATGAATAACTGTTTCTATTGGGAGCCTTTTCTAACAAACAGGCAGAACAAATACTTTAAAACTTTGAAGTATTCTTATTTTTTGTTTTCAGCAATTTCCTAGTGCTAAACTGTGCCATGTCAGTCGCCAATGTCATCAAATATCTTGCCAAAGTCTTCACTTGCATTGTCAAACTTATCGCTAACCCTGAGATAAAATAAGTCTTGCATTTTTATATCTTTACATATGCAGATGGTTATCATAATAATGAAACACCTGTTAATAAATGTGACATTTTAGAATGCGCTCTTTGAGCTTTAGCATAAAAATCTTAGCTACAAGGGTTTTTTTTTTTTTTTAATATAAATTATTATATACGATATTAGAATCAGGTAGCTTTAGTAAAGTTATATACATATTGAGTTTTTATCAATAGCTTAAAATGTTAGACGTCACACATTGTCAAATAGGCCAATAGTAGGAACCCGTCTAGCTGGAACAACTATTACTGAAACATCCCAGCATTTAGGCGTTTCTAGAGGTACGGTGTCTAAAGTCATGGTAACGTACACATAGCTCGGCAAAAAGTAAAATAGTGGACTGAAAGAGAAGCTGAGTGAAAGAGACAGACGGGTATTGAAGCAGAATGTAATGTCTAAAAGAAAACGTATTCTGCCAGAGCTCAATCAGCATCAAGATTCTCCAGTGTCAATAATTACAGTTAGAAGGTACCTTCATAAACAGGTCAGTTACACATAGCTCGTACACATAGCTCGGCAAAGTAAAATAGTGGACTGAAAGAGAAGCTGAGTGAAAGAGACAGACGGTATTGAAACAGAATGTAATGTCTAAAAAGAAAAACGTATTCTGCCAGAGCTCAATCAGCATCAAGATTCTCCAGTGTCAATAATTACAGTTAGAAGGTACCTTCATAAACAGGTCAGTTACACATAGCTCGTACACATAGCTCGGCAAAAGTAAAAATAGTGGACTGAAAGAGAAGCTGAGTGAAAGAGACAGACGGGTATTGAAACAGAATGTAATGTCTAAAAAGAAAACGTATTCTGCCAGAGCTCAATCAGCATCAAGATTCTCCAGTGTCAATAATTACAGTTAGAAGGTACCTTCATAAACAGGTCAGTTACACATAGCTCGTACACATAGCTCGGCAAAGTAAAATAGTGGACTGAAAGAGAAGCTGAGTGAAAGAGACAGACGGGTATTGAAACAGAATGTAATGTCTAAAAAAGAAAACGTATTCTGCCAGAGCTCAATCAGCATCAAGATTCTCCAGTGTCAATAATTACAGTTAGAAGGTACCTTCATAAACAGGTCAGTTACACATAGCTCGTACACATAGCTCGGCAAAGTAAAAATAGTGGACTGAAAAGAGAAGCTGAGTGAAAGAGACAGACGGGTATTGAAGCAGAATGTAATGTCTAAAAAAAAGAAAACGTATTCTGCCAGAGCTCAATCAGCATCAAGATTCTCCAGTGTCAATAATTACAGTTAGAAGGTACCTTCATAAACAGGTCAGTTACATAGCTCGTACACATAGCTCGGCAAAGAAAAATAGTGGACTGAAAGAGAAGCTGAGTGAAAGAGACAGACGGGTATTGAAACAGAATGTAATGTCTAAAAAAGAAAACGTATTCTGCCAGAGCTCAATCAGCATCAAGATTCTCCAGTGTCAATAATTACAGTTAGAAGGTACCTTCATAAACAGGTCAGTTACACATAGCTCGTACACATAGCTCGGCAAAGTAAAATAGTGGACTGAAAGAGAAGCTGAGTGAAAAGAGACAGACGGGTATTGAAACAGAATGTAATGTCTAAAAGAAAACGTATTCTGCCAGAGCTCAATCAGCATCAAGATTCTCCAGTGTCAATAATTACAGTTAGAAGGTACCTTCATAAACAGGTCAGTTACACATAGCTCGTACACATAGCTCGGCAAAGTAAAATAGTGGACTGAAAGAGAAGCTGAGTGAAAAGAGACAGACGGGGGTATTGAAGCAGAATGTAATGTCTAAAAAGAAAACGTATTCTGCCAGAGCTCAATCGGCATCAAGATTCTCAGTGTCAATAATTACAGTTAGAAGGTACCTTCATAAACAGGTCAGTTACACATAGCTCGTACACATAGCTCGGCAAAGTAAAATAGTGGACTGAAAGAGAAGCTGAGTGAAAGAGACAGACGGGTATTGAAACAGAATGTAATGTCTAAAAAGAAAAACGTATTCTGCCAGAGCTCAATCAGCATCAAGATTCTCCAGTGTCAATAATTACAGTTAGAAGGTACCTTCATAAACAGGTCAGTTACACATAGCTCGTACACATAGCTCGGCAAAGTAAAATAGTGGACTGAAAGAGAAGCTGAGTGAAAGAGACAGACGGGTATTGAAGCAGAATGTAATGTCTAAAAGAAAACGTATTCTGCCAGAGCTCAATCAGCATCAAGATTCTCCAGTGTCAATAATTACAGTTAGAAGGAACCTTCATAAACAGGTCAGTTACACATAGCTCGTACACATAGCTCGGCAAAGTAAAATAGTGGACTAAAAAAAGAGAAGCTGAGTGAAAGAGACAGACGGTATTGAAGCAGAATGTAATGTCTAAAAAGAAAACGTATTCTGCCAGAGCTCAATCAACATCAAGATTCTCCAGTGTCAATAATTACAGTTAGAAGGTACCTTCATAAACAGGTCAGTTACACATAGCTCGTACACACCAGCTCGGCAAAGTAAAATAGTGGACTGAAAGAGAAGCAGAGTGAAAAAGAGACAGACGGGTATTGAAACAGAATGTAATGTCTAAAAAAAGAAAACGTATTCTGCCAGAGCTCAATCAGCATCAAGATTCTCCAGTGTCAATAATTACAGTTAGAAGGTACCTTCATAAACAGGTCAGTTGGCTACATAGCTCGTACACATAGCTCGGCAAAGTAAAAATAGTGGACTGAAAAGAAGCTGAGTGGAAAGAGACAGACGGGTATTGAAACAGAATGTAATGTCTAAAGAAAACGTATTCTGCCAGAGCTCAATCAGCATCAAGATTCTCCAGTGTCAATAATTACAGTTAGAAGGTACCTTCATAAACAGGTCAGTTTACACATAGCTCATTACCCACATAGCTCGGCAAAGTAAAATAGTGGACTGAAGGAGAAGCTGAGTGAAAGAGACAGACGGGTATTGAAACAGAATGTAATGTCTAAAAAGAAAACGTATTCTGCCAGAGCTCAATCAGCATCAAGATTCTCCAGTGTCAATAATTACAGTTAGAAGGTACCTTCATAAACAGGTCAGTTACACATAGCTCGTACACATAGCTCGGCAAAGTAAAATAGTGGACTGAAAAGAGAAGCTGAGTGAAAGAGACAGACGGGTATTGAAGCAGAATGTAATGTCTAAAAAGAAAACGTATTCTGCCAGGAGCTCAATCAGCATCAAGATTCTCCAGTGTCAATAATTACAGTTAGAAGGTACCTTCATAAACAGGTCAGTTACACATAGCTCGTACACATAGCTCGGCAAAAGTAAAATAGTGGACTGAAAGAGAAGCTGAGTGAAAGAGACAGACGGTATTGAAACAGAATGTAATGTCTAAAAAGAAAACGTATTCTGCCAGAGCTCAATCAGCATCAAGATTCTCCAGTGTCAATAATTGCAGTTAGAAGGCACCTTCATAAACAGGTCAGTTACAGTTGGTGGAAATTCCCAAGCCACTTGTCACATCTGTTAATATCAAACGTCGCCTACAGTGGTGCCCCAACCAGAAAACCTGGTCGATTGATAAGTGGAAGACAGTTATATTTTCCTCAAAACAGGAAGGGTGCACATTTAGAGGATACCTACACAAGCTGATCGGGATTGGTGTAATTTTAAAAATCAAACATATTGCAAACTTAAAAAACCAATGAAACAAGAAAATACTGAAAACTACCAATTAAATTAAGAATAACCATGATTTATATATTTACAAAAAATAACAATGCATTTTATGAAGCAAATTTTTTATTGTTTAGCAATTAAGTGAAAATAAAATTTTATTAATAATGATTTTTCAAAAAAAAAAATTATTTTGGAATATAACTGAGATTAATTTGCTAACTTGCTGCAACTTCGTAACTACTGAATTTAATTAAACATTTGCAGCATTATAAAACTAAGAACAATTCACTTGTGAATATTTTCATTAAGTTTTTCATGTTTATGAATTTAAAAAAAGAAAAATATATAAGAGTACTATAAAATTTTTTCACGAAATCTCTGAAGAAAATAAATTAATAATACGCTTTTTTTCAGAAAAGTATTCATTTATATATGATCAAAGTGTCATATATTAATCATAAAAGTGTCATATATTAATCAAAGTGTCATATATTAAACATAAAGTGTCATATATTTGATTATAATAATATATGTATCATAGGTTTCAAAAGAATATAATATCACAAGAGATTTATTGTCATAAATATTATCGGAAAAATGAAAAATATACTAAATTAATTAAGTAAAAAAATAATAATAATCAGGTTTACGATGCATTAAATGAGCAGTAAATGTGTCTTCAGGGTGTAATAACAAAAACTGAAAATAAATTAAATTCTAAATAAAATTAATAATTTTAATGCGATCCTTCACCATTTTTGGCTTGTCCTTGAAATTTATAGGATCACGCCTTTGAAAGGGCTTCTAATCCTTTTATTTATTAAACTGCAATTTGAATTAATTACTGAAGACTTATTAGATTGAAATATATTTCATGTAGGAAAAGGGTTTTTAATGAACCCTGATATAACTACATGAAGTTTTAGTTTTGATTTTAAATTTCTAATTGGATTTATTTCATAGAAAGGAAGTTCTTGCAGTAATAAGATATTTAAAGTAATTTACTAAAAAAAGTAAAAAATTATTTATTTTTCATTAAAAAAATGAATACATATTTAATTTTTTAACAAATAACGATAAAAAAAATGCAAATTAATAAAAATAAAATAAAATGTTTATTTGAATCCGCTTATAGTTAATATCCTGTACATATTTTGTATATATCATTTACGATATTTAACTATAGTTAATTCCACAACGAACTGATAATATTACATAAACTACATATGAACACATAAAATCTACAAATTATGTTAGCATTTAGATGTTTAGGTATCTAGCATTCCATATTTTATAAAGTTTATGATGAGCTGTAAACATTGGATAAAGTAGGGATATTAATGCTTTTTGTGAACTTAAAAAAAACCTTTTGGAATAAGAAGATTATTGCTTTAGAGTAATTGCCTCTGAATGTTTTGTGCCAAAAGAAAACGTGAAAAAATTCAGACATCAATCACTGTAAAAATCTCCAAAGAGTCACCAAATTTTTAAAATTAATGATTGAAAAGCAATCTCTTTTTCCACCCCCACATTAAATTGAACAACTAGCTACTAGATTAAACAACTAGCTGCAATGCTGATCGCTTAATCACTAGTATTTTATCAATTATTCTAAAATGAAATCAGCACCACACATTAAAAATAGCAAAACTGTTTGAGTTTATCTGCAATTGAATTCCAATTATTGAAATTCTTACTGGGCAAGGTGCGAGAAAATCATGATATGTTTGATCCAATATTCAAGCTTGCAAACGCATACAAAATGTAAAAAACACCATATATAGTTTAGGAAATATACGTTATAATCAACGTATAGAAATTTATTAGCCGTTTTGGTAGCATGTAAAAAAGGGGATGGGTAATTGGGTAAGTGGGAAAATTAAAAAGCTTTAACTTAGATTTAAGCTTTAATAAGATATAAGATATACACATGTGAGGCACATTTACATCTACCAGTTCTTCCAGATGTCACTGAAAGAATCGATATTGCGTTGTACTATGATGTGTCAAACTAAGTTTCTAAGCCAATTATTTGCCATTTTCTTCTTTTTTAA
>BPLR01005942.1:0-90583 GCA_021605095.1 Caerostris extrusa
CCAAAGATATCACACAGGGCTTTTTGAAAGAGGTGTTCAGTTTTTGCTTCTAAATACGTTTCCTAAAATTAAAATATACATCATTACAAATAATATCAATGAAAATAAATGCTCATGTAATATATACAATGGGAAATATCAAAAAAATTAAGAATGAAACTAAGTATAAAGTAAAATTGTTAAAATCCCTAGAAATATGATATAATCTAACCTTAATTTTTAAGCAATGCATTAAAAAATCCACAAAGTATGAAAGTATACCCTAAGTACCAGACACTGTTTGAATTTAAATTAAGATTAAAGTGCTAAAAACCATTTAAATATTTATTTGATGCACAGAATCAAATTATGTTATTGCATTAGTGACAACAACATCCAACAAAAACTGACTAATGAACATAATTCTGCCAAAATTAGGGTTTCCCAGAACCAACTTCCAAGACTTTGTCTTCTTCATCATCATCAGATTTTTGAACTTGGCATTTGGCATGTGATTTCAAAATGCTTGGCAGAATATTCCATAAATAAGATGGCTCTAAAGTTCCAAATAGAAGATTGGCAGCTTTTAAGTTCATTTTTTATCTTTTAGTTGTCTTTTTGTTTCTTCTATCTAATCTTAAGTTTGAAGCATATGTAGAATGGCATGCTAAATACAAAGATCTAAAAAAAAAAAGAATAATAATTATATTGTAGAAAAGCATTTTTTAATGCTTCATTTAAAAAGTATTAGTAAGTGTTTTACTACTACTAAACATTTAAAACTAACAGTTTGTATAAATAATTTTTGTATTATATTTTAGTACCTGAATATGTCGATCAAAACATCATCCAATATAACACTGCTTATTTCCGGACGATCTAGTAAACTAATTAATAATCTATAGCACCATAATTCTGCATTGGAAGGCACCACTGCTTGTTGGCATGGACAGTTTGAGGATTCTAAAACATAATTGTGTCAATATTAAATTAAATAAATGAAAATATCAATATGAATTAAAAATTCCACAAGCAGGCAATCAGATTCAATGTGATTTTTTTCTTTCAGTACCTTTTTTATAATTACAAAAATAAATAAAAGAAAAATTAGCTAACTTTTTAACAAACTTCTAAAATTTAAGAGTATAACACATAAATATTAGAAATATTCTATAACATTTTGAAAATAACAGAAGTCTTAAAAAAGGTGTTTTTTAAGCTGATCTGATTAATATACTCATAAATAATTTTACTATTTATGAAAATCTGCTAGTTTTATTTTATCAACAAAATGTAATATAAAAGACCTTGAGATTTTAAGAAAATTAAACTTTGTAAGAGAAATGTAGATTTGAAAAGAGGAAAATGATAATAATTTTATTCCAATGAATTAATACTATTTCAAGGTTTTAACTATTTTGAAATGTCACTGAATAAAATTAAATATTCAAATTTGTTTTTCTCGAATTTTACTTAAAAACAAAAAATTTATTAAGTTGTGAAAAAAATAATTCAAATACTTTTTATTCTTAATAAGTAAAATTAATCACAATTTATCAAACTCAATAACAGTAATAAATGTCACTTTTCATAATTTATGCTAAATGTAAGCACTATTAATTAAAAAAAGTATCATAACTTTAACTAAACAATTCTTCGAATTCATCTTTTTTAATTATTATTCATTTTTATAATGTTTAATTATTTGTTTAAATTTAACTACCAGAACAATTAGTACGGGATATTGAATTTAATAAAATATATGAAATGTTTAAAAGTAACTAGTAAATGATAAAAATTTCATCTTATGCCATTAAATAATAAACAAAACATACATACAATATATCATACAGTTATCATAATTACAGTATTCATCCCCTCATCTTCATGCATTTTAATAATTTTATTAGAAAAAAGCATTCAAAGAAAAATTTTATTTAATAACTAATTCTTTACAACAAACATTTTAAGAAAATTTTCCAATTTAAAATAATTGCATTGAGGTTTATAACTGCATTTTCTAAATTTTAGACAGAAAAAAAAGTTCTTTAAAATAATTTTAAGAAATGTAATATGCTTATATTTTAGCCATTAACAATTTTGGCAAATGCTATTTTAATGCTTTTTTTAATTAACCAAAAACTTATTACATATCGCAAACGAAATGTATTTCGATTCATTTATAACAAACCTTTTCAGCAAAAATTTTACAAAAATATATGTGTATAGAAATCAAATATGATTATTATTTATCTACTTACATCAAGCACTTCTGGAGGGCTTTTAACAAATATCCCTTAGAAAAATCTATGAAATATGAATTTGCATCAGAATTTTCTGAAACTTTATCAAATGCACTTTTTCTTCATCTCATCAATACCAAGAGCATCTCCACCCATCAGCCATGAAAACAAACGCCTGTAGGGGGAGAAGGGGGAGAAATTCAGAATTTCAAAGCAAAACTGACTTATTTTAATAGAATGTAAAAACTTACGATAATAAGAAAACTGCTAATAAATTTGGGGAAGAAATTAGAAATAAAGAAGAGTAAATTCATTATCAATGCAATAATTTCAGTTTTAGATATAATATATCAATAATAGAGGAATTTAAAAGATAAATTTGAGAAAACAAAATATTTTTCTTTATTTTAAAAAATGAAAGTAACCATTATTTATAAAATTTCTCTTCTGATGAAAAAATGCTTTTGGAAAAATTAAATCATTCTATGATTTAAATCTATAAAAAAATTTTTATTGCATGCAAAAGTTACATTAACAAAACAATATCCTAAAAACATGACTAGTATCTGCATTTGTTTCATTTTAATGTAATGTGTTATCATCATTCACTTAAGCATTAAAACCGTAAAAAAATATGGGAAGCAACCAATGCTATATGCTGTGAACTAGTTTAAAGTTTATTTTTATAATACAACTGGAAAAACATTTGTCAAATACATAATTACAGATGTAACTTGTAACTAAAGATACAGAATATACTTTCTTAAAATAACATTTTTAAATTTTTATATAATTAAAAAACATCAACAACATTCATCAACATTGGCTCGAAAGCCCATTGTGGGCCCTGACCTTCTTTAGAAGTCCCTCCCAGACCACCGAATATTTCCTTCCAGAAATAGATTTCTAATTTTTGCCTTGAATATAGCAAAAATCTTCATCCATGCAATCCTTCCCTCTCTTTTAACGTATAAAATGCAAAGCTAATAAATATCTTTAAATTTAAAAGGAAAATTGTGACTCTTTTAATTTTAAATTTTATTTATTAGAAATATATACAGTAGAACCTCTGAAAGTCGAACTTCAAGGGAGACGCCCGAGATCAATTCCAGTTATAGTTTTCGACTTATAGAGGATTTCGACTTACGCGGATTTTGTAAGGAAATATTCGACTTATAGAGATTTAGATACTTTCTGACTTATTTTGAGAATTATAAGAATAAGAATTATAATAAGCAATAAATATTTTCATAGCAATGGTTATTCTATTTACTGTACACTCATACATTGTTTTCTAAGAAACAATGACGTGCATTGTCGGCAAATCCTTAAAGTTGGTAACTTATTTTTTTTTGAGCTATAGAGGTAATTAGTTTCAAATGTTCGAGTTGTAAAGGTTGTAAAATCAAACATTGCTAATATTCGAGATACAGAGGTCCAATTTTTTTTTTTTTCGAGTTACGGAGGGAAAATATATACCAAAATGGCTTGTGGGGATTGACTAATTATGGCATATAGAGGGTTGAAATTTCGAGTAATGGAGGTTTTGGGGCTTGAAGAGAAGGGAACAAAAAAATTATTTCGAGTTGTGGAGGTTTTCGACTTATCGAGGTTCAACTTAAAGAGGTTCTACTGTATTTATACAGTATGTATACATACATACATACATACATACATACATGCATAAACAGAAATAAATGAAATAAAAATTAAATGTACTGATTTAATAAGTATTTTTATATTTGCTTCCATTTTCATAATAAATTACATATTGATTAAGTATATAGCTTCTATTTTCTTATTTGTTAATATTCATGTTAGAGAAAGTTTGTTCACAGATATTAATTTATTCAAATATATTTGGATTTTCTAATAATGATTACTGATATTTTATTAGCATAATTTAAAAAATGGTACATGTTTTGACAATCCAATAAAACATATAAAGATTCTTAAAACAAATATTCATTGATGATGGATATATTAAAAGAGATGAGATTCTTGAGTGAGAGTAAAAAATAAATATCAATATAGATTGAGATTGTTTCATCTAGTACATTGTTCAGAAAATTTCTATACACCAGTTTTTAAAAAATTACAAAACAATGAATAAAATATTTTTTAAATTTTTTTCATTAAATTAGGGCTGGCTCATGTTTAATGAAACATATTCATATCGTAAAAATGTTTGTTAAAAATTAAAAAAATTAACTGTTTAAAAATTATATCTATGACATGACTTTTTAAAGAATTACATATGATGACACAGGCTGCAGTCTATGCCTTCCTGTTCTATACAATTGAATAAGCTGAGACACAAGTCAAGAATGATAATCCTGAATTTGTGATCAACAGTTGTAGTACTTCATATTTTAAAAGTAGTAATTCTGCAAGAGTTATCAATTTGAAAGTATCAGATATCAAGAATCTTCATATTGGCATATTATAAAATCAGTGTAGATCCAATTTTTTTTAATTTAGAAATTTTAGAAACACACTGCTAAATCAAAGATGGAATTGCTGACATAATAAAAATGGGACACACTGGGAATCTGTAGAGTGCAAGCTTTACTCTTAAATATGCAGGAATACATAGTGGTATTTTTTTTTTTCAGTAGTACTAAAATTATTTTTTGTGAAACTAAATTTTTCAACATTTAATTAATCCAGTTAATTGTGAATACTTTAATATAGTGCATATGGTAAATGCTTCCAGTACATATTTCAAATATTGTGACTATGAAATAAAAAAACATTTAAGACAACACATTATTAAATACACGAAAAAAATTAATTGTTAATAAGCCGGTTATTTTAACGTAATTCTTAAAATCCTAAATCACATTCATCTGAAAAAGTGCATTTTTGAAATAAGTGTTTAATTTAAGTAAATTTTTAAAATTATTACAAACATTCATCATCATCAACGGGCGCAACAGCCCCATGGTGGATCAAGGCTGTCTGCTTGATGACAGATTTCTAGGCAATAGATGTTTTCTTTTACAGAGTAGAGTTGTCAGCCCTATGCCCAACACTCTACAGTCATATTAGACCAAGACCTACGGTTTAAAGTGGATTCCAAACCATAAAAAACATCCATGGCACTGCTGGAACTTGAATCAGAAACCTGGACACAAAAGCGCTATTCACTCAGCCATATCAGGCCCCATTTCAAACATTAGTTGTAAAAAAATCATTCAGGAAATTTGTATTATAGAATTCAAGTAATTTATTATTATTTGTATGTTATAATACAATGATCAAATTCCAGAGTCTAAACACATCATGATATGTTGAAATTTCAAAATTTTCTTACAAAAATTAGCACTTTGCAAAAGTGCTAAATTTCTTATATACACTATTTTTTCCCCATGAACAAACCATATCTCTAGGAATTCAATAAAAGTCAAGGTCCATAATTTTCCAAGTAAAGTTAATATATAATTCTCTCTTTCACCTAGATTCATTTTTATTACTTAAAATCTATCTAAATTAAAATCTAGGTTAAGTTTTTGTAAAATTTGGAATTTTATTAAGAAAATACAGAAATGCTAGCACATAGATGACACATGATATGCAATCAAGAATTCATTCTAATTTTCATGTTTTAATATTTTAAAGGCAATATATAAATTTTGGGGCCTGATGGCCAAATGACTAGAGCTCTGGCACTCGGTGCCACAGGTTTCTGGTTCGAGTCCGGACGGTGCTATGGATGTTTGTTGTGATTCGAAACCACTTTAAACCATATGTCCCTGTCTAATATGACTGTAGAGCATTGGGTGTAGGGATGACAACCTTACCCTGTAAAAAACATCTCTTGTCTCGAAATCTGCCAGTAGGCTGACGGCCTTGGCCCACCATGTGTCTGTTGCAAAGAAAATATAAACTTTAAAAAGTGTGGCAGTGTTAAATTACAAATAATTATCAGTTAAAAATAACCAATGATTATTTTTCTATGGTTTTCAGTTTAATTTGAAATGGCTGGTACATAGTTTTAAGGTCAGTTACAGATGAATTAATAAAGTTTTTTTTTTCATCATATATAGGAGATTTAACATGAATATCATATCCTCATTTTGAAATTATTTTTATGATTATTCAATGCTGTTCCATTTGCATAATAAATAAATAACACAGTTTTTGTAAACAGATTACAAACCATGCGCCATAACTTTCTCACCTTGAAGTTTCTGCAACATATTTTTCTAAGCTATAACAGATGAGCGCATATATAAATGCTTTATATTGTGTAGAATAACCTTCACATTTTCATAGATTTTCTCATATTAATAGCATTTGCGAACAGAACCGATGCAATTATTTGTTTGAATTATGCAATAAGGCAGCTTTTGGACAAGTAACTACATAAACACTATTTCCCCATTTCTCTACATTTGATCATGTCTTACAGTGTTATTAACTGATGTAATATCATAACAGAACACTAAATCTTTTGAGGGAGGCAATCTCTGAAACATTCACAACAATTCCGGAAGTAGCATACCCTAGTTCACAATCACAAAGATTCTATCTTTTAGTTGTGATTTTAAAAATTCTGTGGTTTTTTTTTTTTTTTTTTTTTTTTTTTTGGATGAATTTAAATCTTAAACTAAATTGCTTAGATTTTTCTTCTGTCAATAAAGGAGACTTTCCTGAATCAATAAATGATTAGAAATGTCAAAATTTTCATCCTCATGATTCTCTGTAAAGCATTGATTTTCATTTAAATCAATTGATATTAGATCAGATATTATTGGCTATCTTCAATGTATACAAGTGCTGTTGTGTGCGTTTGGGAGGTAATTTGCAGTGCTACAGGTTAAGTAAGGATAATTAAACCACATTTAAACTTGTGATTTTCATTCTTTTTGAAATATTAAATAAAAGTCAAAAAGATTATCTATGGCTCTCTGCCACTATAGGAACTGCAAATGGTGCAAGATTAAAATTTTTTGCCAAACCTGTTCAAAAAATAATATGCAATAATGAATGCAAATTACATATATACAAGAAAATTGAGGAGTTCCACTCTTGTCCTAGTTTCCACATCAAGATTGAATTGATAATTTATATTATTTAATCATTGTCTTACATAAATAAATAAGGATATGTGCTTCAAATTAATACTGAAGTTAGCATGAAAAAAATTGAAAACAATATTCTTTTAT
The DNA here is from genome assembly GCA_021605095.1 of Caerostris extrusa. Classification (NCBI taxonomy): domain Eukaryota; kingdom Metazoa; phylum Arthropoda; class Arachnida; order Araneae; family Araneidae; genus Caerostris; species Caerostris extrusa. Next base: position 7,394 of record BPLR01005942.1, read on the forward strand.
CAATAAAAATTGTATGTGGTAGCAAAATTTTGATAACAGGAATAAATTCTTTACATGAAAGTACTAAGTATATCTTAACAGTGTCAGGGCATGCAAATGATCTGATGACTATAGCAGATGCAGAAGAGAACTTTCCAAAAATAAAAATGTCATTCATGACAAGCCTGGTCCCCAGCCCAAAACGGCATGAGACAAAGAACACTTTGAAAGAAGAGAAGCTATCACTTCAACAGAAAAGTAAAATGATGTTAAAAGAATTTTTTTTATAGCATTCCTTGTAAACTCATTGCACAGGACCAATTAGTGATTTAGTTGGAAATTCTTCATAACTTATGAGATGTTATCAAAAAGAAATACCGTTAAAAATAGACAAGATCAAAGGGGTTTTACTGTGAGCCAAGGATACTAAGACTACTGAGGTTAGTGGCCACATATACTCATTATAACTTGTGGCTTGCATACAAAAAAAATTGAATTCTATCTTGTATGTAAAATAAATAAATTGATGCATAATATTATATTAATGTAATATGTTTTAGAATTTGGTTCAGTTTTTGCAGGAATTAAATGCTAAATCTAATGGTTTCTGTTGATTGATTGATTTTTTAATATTCATGTCTGAAAATGTTTGCTCAATAATAAATGTTGATTCAAATATACCCTCATATTTTAAGCATTATCTAGCAATAACTCCAACAATAATTGTTCAGTGCAATCTTAAAATGAAACATATTTTTGGTAATCCAATAAACACAAGAAATACAAAGGAAGCAATCATCAATGGCTTATACTTTTAAGCCAAAAGAAATAACACAGATAAGGACACTATATCCAAAATAACATATTAATGACAAAAGTTCTTATTTCTTCATTTGTCAGAATACATTGATTAAAATATGTGGCTGATATTTAAATATTTTTTTAATGAAATAAAATAAAATAGGATTATGTTCCATATTTTAATCCCTTATCAAAACCGGAAATGTCAAATTAGCTGTCATATGATTTTTTTCAAAAGTAAAATTGGCAATGAAGTGTGTTGAAGTCTGCCATCTATGCTGTGTGGCAATGCTTTTGCACATCAGTCACTGGTTAAAATTTACTTTGCCAAGAATAATGTTATATCTGATGAACAATTATTGTATTTATACAACTTCATATAACTATTATTTGTTTTCAAGAGTAAAAATATAATTAAAGGTACAACATTTCTTGAGTACTGAGACACACATTCCAAATGCAATTATGTCAAAAGCAATCATACGCTATAAGCTAATGTTAAATACCAAAAATATTCAAGATCTAAATAATGAAATATACCTATTTAAAGACATATCCCTACGTAGGATAACAGTTAAGGCAGAAGTCGCAACTTGCACCATGTCAGATGAAAGAAGCTGATTACTATGGACAGGAAAACCTAGGAGCAAGAGATCCAATGCACATCTTTGTACTAAGACACTATTATCTTGAAGAGATGTACATAATCCCTGAACCTAAGAAATAAAAAGCTATTTGAAACTTACAAGAAGTTTACAGAAGTAAAATTTTATATTTTAATTATTCCAATAATTTGCTTGCTTCTTTCACAGTTTTCAGTAATCTTAATTTGAAAATTTTCACTAAAAATTAAAAACAATTTCAGAATTATTTCTATTCTCATGATATAAACTTTTATTTAACTTTAACTTGTAGAATTTATGCTAAAGGAAAAGAACCAGATTAAGCAAAAGTTTGAAAATAAAAAAAAATTAATACTTAACTGACTAAAATTCAAACAAACAAGTCTCATCCACTTAATAATTCTAAAGAGAAAAAATTTTTTTTTTTTTTTTTTTTTTTAGTTTCATATATACAATTCACATAGTCCAGAATTTTACTTTATTACAAGCAAAATATGGATTGAATGATTTATAAAGTAAAAAATATGACACTATTGATTGCTCAATAATACTTTTTAAATATGTTGTATTCAACATGAAACATTAACACTTCTAATTAAAATCTAAAAATCTTTTATAAGACAGAACAAAATTTAAAAAATAAAATGTATTTTATTTATTAACTTTAACAATTAATTTCTAAACTGTGACACATTAAACAACTATCAGTTTTTCAATTTATAATAAATAAATAAATTTTAAAACAAAATTGTGTACAGCTTAACTGCAGTAGATGCAACATTTAGATTGAGTCATTATTAATTAGTAACAAATTTTGAATGCCAATTGAAAGTACTTTAAATAGTCAAACTTTTTTTTTTTTTTTTTAAGTAAAGAATTCTATATTATGCTCTGCAATACTTAAAAATGAATTATAGCCATTAATATAAATTACCATTGTGTCTATATCTGTACCAATAATAAAGAGTTGGTCTTCCATGCAAAGTTTTCTATTATAATGAGTAATAATAAAGCTCACAGCTGGCAGTCTAATTGTGGGGTTTGACAGAATACATTTCCACATGCATCCATAGAAAAAACTTTTTTTCAACATTGTTGCAAACAGCTTGAAGAAGTTGATCAGTTCTGAAAAATAAACCCATTTCAGCAAAACAAAATTTATCATTATATATGATCAACAATAGTTGCTAACTAAATGATATATTTCCATTTATCAAAACAGTTTTTATATTAATTATTGTTTTGCTGAACTTTGTTTAATAATTCAATTATTATTTTTATGATTCTATAACTAAAACAGATTATAAATCATTCCTAGATAATGCATTAAAAAAGTATATATGTCTTTGCCAATTCAACATAGAATTGTGAACAAAAGTTTTTTCGTCACAAATATTATTAAATGGAAAAATAGAAGCTGCTTGAATAATGAAAATTTATTTTGTGCTGGGTTACCACAAAAAATAGAATAAAAATGCTTGGTTAATCAATGCAATGTCATGCATCAAATTCTTTATTTACTTTTTTGTAAGGATATAATTTTCAAAATTCTTTACATGGCTTTCCATGAAATTACGATTACTTGAAGTCTTCACTAGTTAGATCAGGCCAAAACAACAACACAATCAGATCAACAGAGTTTTAATGATTTTTTCAAATATTTGCCAGTAAAAACCTTTGAATCTATTATTTGAAAGTAAAAGGAATATATACACAAGCATCTAGCTCAGAAATAACAAGGAACTTGATCTTGAAAATATTTTTAGAATAAAAGATGAATTTGAAAAGAGCGCTTATTCAATAATTTTCTAACACAAAAATATTAGTTTATTTTTTCAGCATCTGGACCATGAAATCTGCTAAATTGTTAACAACTTTATTAGAGAAACACCGAGAAAGCTATTCTCAGAGGTGATAAGAACCCCCATGTAGGACTTTCAAGAGAAATGGTCCTTGTTATATTACTATTCTATCCTTTCATCCTTTATATATTGTTTTAAAGAAAACCAGGCTAATACATGTTAATCTGAATAATTCTATCAACAGAATTGCAATCAAATCTACCCCTTTTTAATGCTGTAACTGCAATGCAAGTAATCAGAGGAATCAATTTGTATTTACTCGCATTCTAACTATACAGAGTACTACTAAGCCACAAATTAGGGGTACTATTTTCCAAATGTTATTTTCATTATTGTGATGGACAGAAAAACATTTTTATCTAAACTGAAAAATAAAAATATTTAAAAAAAAAAAAAAAAGCAAAATTTCATATATAAAAATTAAAATTCTCTCTTAAATATTAAAAAATACTTTTATTAAATATCAGGAAACACTTTTATTAAATATAAATACAGTGGTTTGAAAAACAAAAAATAATGTATACAGTTTTTTAAGGCATGAATGATATCTACTGACTTTCATAGGTTGATCAATAAAAATGACCACTTTTTGTTTGCACCAGAGATGGTGATATTTAGAAGTTCCCCTTTATTTGAAAATTAAAACAGATATAAAAACTTTACTATTTTTGATAAAAAAAAATACATTAACATTCAATAATTTACTATAAGCATAATAACTACTAGTTAATCTTCACTATGCAATGGGGTGTTTAATCTTTTAATTTGCTTCAGCCATATTTGAAGAAAAAAAAAAACTATCTTGGGCTACATTTGGAGAATGGAAGGGCTCTCTTAGACTGCACATAAAATATACTAATACGATAGTTAAGTATAAAGACAAAAAAAAAGGACAGTTAAATGATGCACAATCTCAGATGTTGACCATGAAAACTAAACATAAATGCGCCATAGTATATATATTCTTTTTTTTTTTTTTTTTTTTGCAGTTTTATTAAATCTTTGAGAAGATCATAAAATTTTAATTTCTGAAATAAGAAAATATCTTAGAAAATAAAAAATAGAAATAGTAGATTGGTTTTTAAATGAATAAATAAAATAAAACACTTTTTCTAATTCAAGTTCAAAATTTGAATAAAAACATAAAATCTCAAGATTTAAAAAAAAAAAAAAAAAATTAAAAGGTTTCATGTTAGTTTGCATTCATAGCAGTATAACCCTGCTCTAACAATACACCGAATTACTATACATTTTTAATTATTACAAACCTTTCATAATACTCGAACCTTCTTCCAAGCCAGGTAAGACACCAATTAAGAAGCCATTTAATCCAGGTCTAAGTTTCACACCCAATGGGACAAAATGAGTTTCATAAATAGTTAGAAGTGACGGTCTTACATTCATTGCAGCATTTCCAAGCAAAGGAAAAAGTCCTGCACTATAAATAAATAATTCCTGACTTAAACGTGTAGGTCCAATGGACTTAAATATTATATCATAAGTTTCTAGGGCTTTAAGATGCACACCACTAGGCAAGGCTGGATGCATGCATTGTGCTAATCTCTTGCTGATAGTAATACGTCTTGGAATGATAGAATACTTGACATTGCTGAGAAGAACCTATGAAATAGAAATTTCAAGGAATTGATTGAACTATTTTAGTAATAGCAAAAATATAGTAAATCAAAACAAGATTAAAAATGTAAATTATAAATAAAAATTTTAACAAGTTCCAAACAAATCCTTATATTTAAATTATCCTGTTTACATAAAAATAAAAGTTAATTTTTAAGTAATCTGGATTCTATATATGTTACATGATATCAAGAAAGTAATGTAACTCAAAATACTTAAATTTGAATTTTTATTTCAGAAATTTAAAAGATTATAGCATTTTATCAACAGAAAAATATTATAAAAAGTAATTTTTCAATTAATAGCTAAGCTATGGTAAGAAACATTTTGATTTTAATGATGATATACACGAAAGTATCTATACTTTTTCCCAATTCTGCAAAATTGGAAATTTTTATCTTGTGTCACTATACTTGTGTGTGTATAATATGTAAAATAGTGAAAAATTAAATAAAACAGATAATTTTAAAATTATATTAGCATTAATAATCATAATATATGAAAACAAAAATTAATTATAAAATCCACATATTACACACTTAATATATTTCATTAAAATCCACTGTAATATCATTGCCAACTTTTATGTATTGATTCACATATAACGCATATTGATCACATATTAATTTTTATATAACTTTTAACCATGTTTATATTCCAAATTTTCATAAAATGTATTATTTCCAAATATATTGAATAAAATAGTCATGCATTTTCATATTTAAACTACCTTATATAGTTTGTATATCTTGTTTTTGCTTCTCATTTTTATTATTTTGAGAATAGAAATGATATTATTAGACATTAAGTCACTGAATATACATTAAATTTCATCCCATGCAAGTAAGAAGTTTATTTTCTATGTAGTTTTTTTAGGAGGAAACACTAATAATGCAATAGGTATTATTATTAAATTAAAAATTTTTTCATAACTTCATTGTTAAAAAAATTATTTTCCTTTAATTCATTCATACATCTGATTTTTAACTTATATAAGTTTTAAAAATTGCTGAAAAACTTACATTTTGGCCCTAGGTGATCATACACCTTATTAAAATTTTTAATATAACTCTGAAAAGTTGTAACATAATTTTTTTCCCTGCCCCCACCTTACATCCCATTTCCTAAATTGTTATTTAAATTAATTTTTTGCAGAAATAAATAATCTTACATTTTGAAGATAAGTCAGATAAGACAATATAAAGAGTTTGCAAAAATTATATGTTCTTAACAAATAAAACCATTCAAGTTGCATATAGTTTTATAATTCCTTTACTTTTTTTTTTTCTGCCACCGTACATATAAAACGTGCATTAAACTCTTAATTACTTTAAAAATATTTAAAAAGGAATGAAAAATAAAAAATTTTAACTAATTATTATATACGATAACTTACCTTGTTTAATTTTCCAAGTGCTGAAATAAGATCAGCCCACTCACTTGTATATTCAAAATTTTTTAATGCTTTGTCGATACTTGATATGTAAGAACGATATCGAGCATCGCCTAACAATTCATATTCATCTAACGCAATTCCAGCCATTTTCAAAAGTTTAACCTATTAAAAAAAAATAATAAAAATCAAAAATACTAAATATTAAGAACATAACATTTATTAACCCTCCTCATTAAGTAATAATTCTTTATGATCCAACTACAACATGGTCAACAGTTTTATGTGTGTTACAGGCTAACAGCATTATCTATAAGTTAAAGTGATAAACAAAAAATAGAAAATACTAAGTTAATAAAAATAGCAAACAAAAATTTTTATAAAGTCTTTCATTTAAAAGTGCGTATTAAAAGGTATATATGATTCTTAGAAAAGAGATTTAGATGATTTATTGAAAAACTAAACTAGCCTGCCTATCAACATTTTTAAATCCTTTTTAAATCATGAAAATGATGTCCAACATATAAAAATATTGAATCCATTATAATTAATTAATTTTTAAGATTAAAAACATATTCTAAAATAACTCTTCTACAAGCAAATTTTCTTAAGTTTTTAGGAATTAACTTTTACCCAATAGCAATGATTTAAAAAAAATTTTTTTCCCCTATTGGCAAATTACAAACTGTGCTAATAAACAAAATCAGTACAAGAAAAAAGAGCTATCTAAATGTATATTAATAAATATGAAAAATAAATTAAACAAACTACTTTAGAAAAAGCCAAGAAAAAAAAAAAAAAATCTTTTTCAATAGTATTAAAAAATAACAATGATTGCAAAGTTCTTGGCAACAAAATAATTTCTGATGTATCCAATTAATAATTTTTTCTCTGAATGATTTTTCAATGATGAAACAATAAATCAAAATCTTTTTTTTTTTTTTTTTTTTACTTTTATATAATATGGTGTTTGCTTGTATGAATGTTTATTAATTACTTCTCTTTCAAAATGAAATAGCAATATTTAGATAATAAAAACTAGTAAAAGAATGCATGCTACACTTTCCTGATTTTTTTTTATTTATGATTAAAAATTTATTACGCAAAATATATATGCTGCTTTGGTTACATAAATGACAGTAACATTACAAGTATTTTTAATATTTATTTGCAAATAAAATAATAACAATCTTCATTAATAAAATAGTTAAATCACATTTTGAATTTATGTTCTTGACTTTGTCAACCCATTATAATGGGGGGATTTCTAAAGCGACTGTCAATTATACGAAATTGAAAGTTATTTGTATGATAAATATTGTGCAACAAAGGATTAAAAAAAAATCTGCAAAATCTGTGCATCTTAGATGATTTTGATGTTACTTATTTATGAATACTTTTTATACTACAATAATGCTGCATTGTTTTTTAAATAAAGTAATGTTATCCTTTTTTTTTTTTTTTTTTTTTTAATGTAATGAATTTCCACATTTGGAGTCCATTTAAATTGATAAATGAAAATTATTCAGCGTCATCTTTACAAGATATTATCAAAGGTTACAATAAAATTAATAGTAACAACCAAATTTTATGATATTGCTGCAACAATGGAACTATGTATAGTTTGCAAATATTTTATAAGATAAATCCTGCACCACCATTCATATTAGTTTTATATAACTGACATAGTATTAAATGCAATGCATGTTAAGTTATTTTCAATGCAGATCTTAATTACAATTTTTGAAGATAAAAAAAAAAAAAAAAAAAAAAAAAAAAAAATTGCTTTGTTTTCCTGCTTTTCAGTGATTACAAGGAGAAGCAAAGTTTAATTAAATACTGAAATCATAATTTTGATCTACCGTCATTTTAATACGTTAATAGAAATTGAAAAACGATACTGTCAATAACTAAATATCAAATTTTAAATAACTAATATCATTTATATCAAATGTTCAAACAAAAAAAATTTGTTTTCAAATGCGAAAGAATGTTAAAATAATTATTTCAGATTTATAAATGTGATAAAGAAATACTGTTCCATTGAAAACTTCATTTCCATTAACATTAAGAAGAAAACTAAAATTCTTAATGCTTACATAAAATAATAAAATTTCGCTATATTGCGGTAAACGTTTAATGTTAACATTTAATAAAACATGACAACACAACCGACATCACCAAATCTACTCTGGTTGTTCGTTTCGTTTACATCACATGATGACAACAAGCATGAAATCGGTACAGTTAAGAAGGAATGACTTTAAGTTATTATTAAAAAGTGTTATGCCTCAAGCCTTCTTTATAAATTATGAGAGAAATGGAAGCATTTTTACATATTTTTGTAACACATTTGTAAGCTAATAACACTCTATTGAACTCATAAAACTGGAATATAGAGATTTTACGAATTTTCATTTGCCATCTTATCAGTTTAATACTAAAACTGTAGAAAGATTTCGAAGTTCAAATGTATTTTTTTTTTTTTTTTTTTAATTTTTTGATACAAATATAAGTGTTCTTTAAACAAAATTTTATACTCCCTCTTTTAAGTGATAAAAACTTTTTTAAATAAAAGTATCATTTAGTATAAAGAAGAGAAGTTTGATGAGTTTGATTAAAAATTTCTGGTGAAGGATTCCCCTTACAATTTTTCATCCATATCATAAAAAATAAAATCCAGCCATAGAAATCTCAAAGATTTCAAATATCCTTCCGACCATTTTTTTCTACTGTCTTTTATCGCATCTAATTGTAATCCATCGAATTTTATCTACTTTCGTTTTTATTTAATTGGCCGATTGTTAATCTTAACTATAAACCGATTTTAACTATCGAAATAATTTGTTCTCTCCCAGAAAATATTTCAACAATCTATTATTGAATATCTAAATTAATCAAGAAAAACATTTGAATATTGATCACAGGTAATTTCATATCATTTTTGACTTGAATCACGATTCTTAGATATGTAGCATTCTTTACGAAATCATCTCGACAGTATTAATAGCAAATTAATAAAGTTAGTTACTGGCCGATTCATTAATTCAGTTATATTATGTTATTTCAACCTAATGTTAACGCATTGAGCTCTGAACTTGAGGAGCTCAGTTATAAACCTGACATACAAGCAAAAAAAAAAAAAAAAAAATGTGCCTCCGCCGAATATGGGCACAGAGTGTGGGCAAGCATGTGGGCACTTAGTCCAGAAAATCTTTCAGCTGTGTTTGAAGAGAAGGAGGTGTAAATACCAGATGCCGCTACTGGGAGTGTTCATCCCAAATTTGAAGCATAATGTAAGCGTAGTGCAACATATCTTTCATGGTGCACTCTGGCTAATGTTGAATCTACTACATATATGCAGTTCCAATTCAATATTACTTTTGATCAGTGCCCAGTATTTTAGAGCAGCGATAGAATAAATTAATATAATTAATATGAATGCGAAATATAAATTTAATCTCTGATCTCACTCCAAAATGTAACAATAATTTTATTCAATATTGTGAATGTATGTATTTACCGTTACTGCAGTTTTTCACTGTTCTTCATATCACTTTTTATGATGTCAGTATTAAATGAACTTTTAAATGAATCTTAAAAAATATCTCTGATTTGAGTTTTGAATACAAATATTCTAAGGGAGAAAAAGCATTTTGACAAATAAAATTTCATATAACCAAGAGATATGGAAGTCTGAAACAGAAACCAATATTTATAATTTGTGAGTGAAACAGATAATAGTTTTTTATTCAGCGAAAATGCATGGAGGCGTACTGTAAATCTCACTGATGCACATAGCCATTAAATAATTTTCTTTCTTGGATGTAGGGGTATATATAACTTTCTATCTAAAATTTAATTTTTGTCGATGACAGTTATAAATATTACACTACTTGACAACGAAAATTTATTACCTACTTAAAAGATACAACATTTTAGAATCATCCACTTTTTCACTTTTTTGTGGCTCCATCTTTTCGTAACTAAAGAAACTACAATTTGTGCAAACGAGTTTGAGTCGGACAGATATACAACTACTTCTAATTATATTATAGTTTCACTGCATGATAATAATAGAATCAATGTATAAGTGTATTTTGAGTTTTTACAGTAAATAGTATTTGAGAAATATTATAGATCTTTGTCAAAATTGATGCTTTGCATTTAAATGGCGTTTGTACGTTTTGTTCATAGAATGAAACACAGATTTAGTATAATTTTAAAAACCAATCACACCATTTTTCAATCATCACATTTTCTATTTTTTTTTCCCCTTCAATATTATATGTTCATTATTATTTCCCCCTCAATGCTCCACAATCATATCATCATCACAATCACATTATAAATAAAATAATAATATTTCTTGCTAAACTTGCTTACCTTTGTCAAAATTGATGCTTTGCATTTAAATGGCGTTTGTACGTTTTGTTCATAGAATGAAACACAGATTTAGTATAATTTTTAAACCAATCACACCATTTTCAATCATCACATTTTCTATTTTTTTTCCCCTTCAATATTCCCTTTAAGAAAGATAATTAAACTTTCAATAGCATTTTTGGAATCAGAATTAGACCCTTTATGGACTTCATATGTTATTCTTAAATTCAACATTTCTTCTTTGGTGAACATCTGTGGGCCTCATGTACCGCATATGCATCCCACGAACAGCCCACAGACGGGCAATGAAGATAAGACAGTGTTTTCCAGGAGGATATTTTAGATGGAACTGCTCCTCATTTGCATTTTGCATGGATAAAAACTCGGAAAACTCCCATCAGGCAGTTTGGCTATCTATCATGCGTGAGACACTTTTTACATATTGTCAAAATCGTCATCGAGTCTCCTTGTTTTAAAAAGCAGTGACTAACAATGTCACCAGGCGGATTCGAACCTCGGCCTTCATGCAAGCTATCTGAACTCGTTGCCACTGGGCCATGAGTTAAGGAAATTTAATGTTTGAATACTAATTTCGACGTATAGGTTTGAATCCGCTGGCGGCGTCCGTTGTAGAACGTTATTTTCAGCAACAAGGAAACTGGTGATTATGATAATATGTGTAAAAGCATCTCGCATTTGAAAATAAGGCTGCCTGGTGGGAGTTTCTGTATTTTCTCCTCATGCAACACAGAAATATGAGTCAGTTTCCTGGACGTCCTGTCCCGGAAGGTAATATCTTTATTTCATGTCTCATCGGTGGGCAATTCGTGATATCCATAAATAAAATACGAAATCCACCGATGTTCATCATCAAAAAAAAATTCTATCTTGCTTTGAATTTATATTAAATAAATAATATACATTTTTTTTTTTTTTTTTTAATTTTTAGTCCCTGAATTTCTCTGATTACAAAAAACAGGATAATATCTTTTCAATAATGATTAAAAACTTTTCTGCTACCCACAATAAAAAATAAAATGTAAATAATTTGTATTTTCGAGGAATATCATAACTTTTGTTAATTTTTTAAATGCATTGTTTCATAAGCGGATTCAAGTTACTATCGTCCACCGTACTACATCGTACTCTTATCTATTCAAACTTATAAGATTTTTAAAAAAGGCTCTTTATATAAAACACTAATTAATTTTTTACAAATTAGTTAATTTTTTATTTATTATAGATAAATAAAAATTTCCTAATTTAAATTCTAACAAAGAAAAAAAAAATTGCACGAACTTGAAATTTTGTTAGATTTGTCATGGTACTAGCGAAATTTGTGCTTACGTTTTATTTTACGAATTTTTATCTTCTTATTAGTGTTTATTCTTATTGTTTTGTTTCTTCTTATGTTGAAAATTTGGTTTGTCTGTTTTGTTTCTTCTTATGTTGAAAATTTGGTTTGTCTGTTTTGTTTCTTCTTATGTTGAAAATTTGGTTTGTCTGTTTTGTTTCTTCTTATGTTGAAAATTTGGTTTGTCTGTTTTGTTTCTTTTCTTATGTTGAAAATTTGGTTTGTCTGTTTTTCTTTTCATGGAGTTTTTCACACAATTTTCCACCTTTGAACTTCTAGGAAGGCCATAGGTTTTGTTAATTATTATGAAAAATAATGTTTCAAGAGATTACGTAGTATTGTAAACAGCTATAGATTGAACAAAGAAAAACCCTTTTTATTGTACTGGGATTTTTTTTTTTACATCAGGAGGCTACATGTAAACTTACACGTATACCACAGACAACCCACCGACTTGAAGCAATGAAGCATGGGCATTTGTCTTTCCAATATTTACTTTAACATGGAAGATGGAAGAAGACCTGGAAAACTCCCACCGGGGCAGCTTGACTTCAAGCGAGAAATGTTTCGAAACTTCGAGCATTCTTAAGCCGCATTCACAGACCCAAAAGTGGCAGCGAGACGTGAAGTGTCTCGACCAATCTCAAGCCGCAGGCATCATGCGTGGAAACTTGAGTGGTAGACATTCCCGTCTTATCGCTCAACGCTTTGGTGTGAATACGGCTTTTACACGCTGCTTACGCGACGTTGCCCTTGGACCAAGAGTTGGGCTTACATGAAGAGGATTACAATTTATACTTAAACTAGGTACTACTTAAAACTTGTATTGTGAAAAATCATTAATTGAGATTTTCTGAGATTTTTAATGGACAATTTATCAAAAAAGCTGTTTGTGTGTTTTGAATATTTTATAAAATAAACTAATTTCTAAGATATACATTGTTGACTGAGCAATTAAATATTATGCGTCATATTTCAAAATTTTTCTATTATTGGGAATTGAAAAAGCTAATATATGAATGCGCTTTTAAAGAATTAATAAATTATCATCTCTTATATCAACAAAAGATTTTTTTTTAAACTAGAATATTTTTTTTCCGCAAGTTAGGAACAAACATTAAAAATTTAAAATCAAGTACAACCTTATTAATAACGTTTTTTTCTCATTTTTTAAAATTTAAAATTATGTATATTAAATAAAATATTTATTTATAATACAAAAGTAATAGTTCATTTAATTCCATTATGTCTATAAATAATGAGTTTGTTGATCATGTAAAATAACAGTTTCACTCTTTATTTGTTGGAATTTTTTAAATTAATTCAAATCTCTTTTAATTTCAAAATTCTTGTTTGGAAGGATTTGATAAAACATTTATAAATTTGAGAAAAGTATAATTTTCTTTAATGTATATTATAAAATATGTATAAATATATATGTATAGTTTTAAATATATAAATATATATGTATATAATTTTAAAAAAAGCATGAAATAAATAATACAAATTGGAGGATTAGAATAAGAAATTAAAAATGTTCAACATTTTGTAAACATATTTTAACAAAAACATTTTTATCAGCATTTTTTATAGTTCTGCATTCTTTATATAATTAGATGGAAAGTTTTTTAAATGCGAATTAGACAGTTGTCCTTTATACTATAAGCAGGGGCTGCACCGACGTTTCGGGCAGCACCATCCAGAGAGGGGGTTGAAGATAAGCTTGAAAGATAAGCTACGGACGCGGAATAACAATATCCCCGCAACCTCTAATACGATCTACTCTACTGTTTAAAGTGGATTCCAAACCACTACAAACATCTATGCATTCGTCAAATGTCGGGACTCGAACCCTTGTGGTACCGAGCGTAGAGCGCCAGGCACTTGGCTATCAGGCCCTCCTAGATGGAAAAGTGAAGATCTATAACCTTAAGTTTACTTTAAGCTTTTTTTTTGCCTCCAAGTTTACCTTACCTTTCAATTAAAAATTTATAGAAGACCTTCCTATTTATAGACCTTATTATTTATGAGAATGACTTTGAATTACTTTCGCAGGATTATTTGTATTATGTAACAGATTTTTGCAGTCTATAGTCCCATAAAGTATTTTTAAAAAAATGCCTATGTTTTTGTAAAGAAAGCGCCTTAATCATGCAAAGAAATTTTATAGAAAGATTTCTACGATACTTAAATTTCACAGTAAAATTTTTCTAGGAATTATTAAGTAATAATTTTAACATTTCAATATTCTGTTCATTTTTACTTCACATACCTGTAAAAAATTTCTCTGGTATGTCTTCCAAACTCTCAAGGAATTGCATGTGTTTTTTACTGGTAACCGAATCACAAAGCGTGACATCGAAAGAGTTCTCAATCGCTGTTTCTTGGAAGCGACGCATCAAAGATGAAATGTAAACAATCGCATTCAATACATTACAATTCATGGAACGAAGGAGGGTTTCAAAAACGGGGAAAAATAGAAAAGAAATTCTTTCCTGTTCGAAGAAGAAATCTATTTTTCACCAAAAGAAGTCACATCAATAAATCAGAATACTGTAACTGATCTGTGAGGTACTTCTTTCATATAAATATTTATACATTTAGGTGATAAATATTCCACCTTACAAAAAATTCAATGATGCGGATACCTGGGACAAAAATAGAGATGAATTTATTGATTTTTTTTTTTCATAGTTTAGAGTTTCCAATGCGAATTTTTTTTCAACACCTAAGAATAATCTTGTCTAAGCAAAAAGACCAAGATCAAAAAATTATATATTTAGCATATTAAATTAAATATGTACTTTTTATTAAGTAAATGCTACTCTGACAGTTGATATCCTGGTGGTGGCATGGATGTTTGTTAGTGGTTCGTATTCCATGTTAAATGGTAGGTCCCGGTCCAATTAGCCTAGAGAGTGCAAAAAATGACAGTAGAGCGACAAATCAAAAAGCAAATTTGACAGTTGATATTTTAGAAATTTCGAAACTTTTTTTAAGCTTCATATAATCATTTTATTTTGATAGCATGAACTTATTTGCATGTTTGAAAGTCACTTTACAACAATTACAGTAACTGGAGTCTTTATAGTTTTGTCATGTTTCTAATCAGTCTTTAAATTTTGTTTCAGTAAATAAGATATTATACTTTGAAACGCAGAGCATATAATTACGTTTCTTTATCGGTGTAATTTTGAATTTAAATACATTCACCGATTATAACTAGTGTAAAATTGATCGCCACGATTTACGACAGTAAAAAATAGCAAAAGTAAATGAAAGAGAGCTAAAGCTGACGTACATTAGGTAGCATCAGGTTTGTCAGATTAATAATTTCATTTAAAGCAAAAAAAAATCAAATTAACGGCATTACTTCTGTTTTTTTTTCTCTCTTCCCATATCCTCAAACTTAATTTTTTTTAAATTATCGATATAAAAATCAAGAAGCCGATATTTATAAAAATTCAATATTTAGAGATAAGTTAAAAGTTATAATTTTGATTATCTTATTCTATAAGATATGTCAGCTTCATTATAATTTGGTATATGAAAAAAAAGCATGCTTATAACGTTACAATGACTAACTATAACAGTGAAGTTTCGATAATCAGCAAGAGCCTTTACATTATTGGTGTCGCCCTCATCCTAGAGGCCAGGAATTCTTGTCTTGACGGGTGGCAAGAATTCATAGCAACATGCATTCCGTAGTCACTTTATCTTAACCTGCCAGAAATCCAGGGCGGTACTCAGATACTCGACATTTTCGCCAAACACATCGCGTTGAAAATTACTTGAAACAAATGATTAGTTTAACATAAAAAAATATAACAAATGGAACAGATTTCAGATAATATACAAAAGAGAGTTGTAATATACAGTGGTTATTTACTAAGGAACTTAGCATCATATTCCACCATGAGTGTCAGAAAAGCGCAAAGTGAGATGTCCAAGTTGACTTTCAACACTATCTGTATACAGTAGAACCTCTGTAAGTCGAACTTCAAGGAGACGCCAAATAATTCGAGTTATAGTTTTTCGACTTATGGAGGATTTCGACTTAATCCGATTTTCGACTATTCGATAATTAATTCGAATATTCGACTTGTAGATGTTATTCTTTCTGACTTATTTTGAGTTAGAGAGGTAAAATAAATAAAAATTCAAGTTACAGAGGTAATAAACATGTTTATTTGCAACTTAAAAGTTATATTATGTACTCCAATAAAAAATTAAAATAATTCCGAAATAATTTCAAATGATCGAGTTGTAAAGGTTGTAAAAAGGTTGTAAAATCAAACGTTGCTAATGTTCGAGATACAGAGGTCCAATTTTTTTTTTTTTTTTTTTTTTCTTTCGAGTTACGGAGGGAAAATATATACCAAAATGGCTTGTGGGGATTGACTAATTATTTCGACTTATAGAGGGTTGAAATTTCGAGTAATGGAGGTTTGGGGGCTTGAAGGGAAGGGGGAAGGGAACAAATTTTTTTTTCGAGTTTTGGAGGTTTTCGACTTATCGATGTTCAACTTAAAGAGGTTCTACTGTACAGCCTGAGTAAAAACTTTAAGGCCAGTAAAAATTTTTGAGAAAATGTAAAATGAAATAAAGGGATTAAAATAATATTAATTATTAAAGTTCATTGATAAGAAATAAATGCTATAAACATAATTTGTAAATACATAATTATGAGAAACATGTGGTTATTTACAAAGTTAGTATTTCTGCCTGAGTAAGAACTTTAAGGCCACCAGTCATTTTTAAAAATAAATATAATATAATCGTGTAATTACCATTGCAACTACTAGCTTGTGACAACGCTGCAATTTTCATATTTGTCATACGTTTCCTCGTAGTATTCGTGATCTTTGTGAAGATGGCGAAAGGTAAGAAGTTAACTGATCGTGAAAGAGGACGGATCGAAGCTTTGTCTTCAACAGGAATGAGTAGTCGTGCTATTGCGATAAAGATAGGAAGATCAAAGACTGTAGTCAACATTATTTTAAAATTGAAAGACATTTATGGTAAAAAGAATACTGGGGAAGACCTAAACTTTGTCCTCGCGTGATGAAAGAAGAGTTTGCCAACTTGCATCTACTGAAAAGCACTCAACCAGGAATCTGATTCCGACGACAGATTTAAAAGTTTGTCAAAAAACGATTTATAACACAATTAGAACGTCTGGAAGGTACACTTATACAGCAAAATTGACTAAGCCTCAGTTACTGCAGAGACACAAAAAAATAGAGCGTTTGAACTTTGGCCAGAAAGTCATGACCTGGGACAACCAATGGATAGAAATGATTTTTTCTGACGAAAAAAAAATGGAATTTGGATGGACCAGATGGTTGGAATTTCTACTGGCACGATATAAGAAATGAAAAAGAAATATTCTCCAATCGCCAATTAGGTGGAGGGTCTATCATGACTTGGGGCTGTTTTTCTTACAATGGTGTGGGCTCAATTGTATTCGTTTCATGTAGAATGAATTCACAAGGATACCAAAATGTCCTAACAAATCATCTTTTTGACAAATGCTGAATGTCTTGCCATAGAAAATTGGAAATATCAGCAAGACAATGCACCGATCTATTCGAGTAACAGCACAAAAATTGGTTCCAAGTCAACAATGTTGAAACTGTGAAATGGCCAGCTAGATCACATGACCTCATCCCAATCGAGAACCTTTGGGCTGACTTAGCACGAAGAGTTTATGCAAATGGGAGACATTTTACATGAACAACAGAGCTGAAATCTACTATCGAAGATGAATGGTATAAGACCGAACTCCACACCCTTTGTCAAAAACTCGTTTCATCCATGAAAACAAGAATATTTGAAGTAATTCGAAGTAATGGCTCCTACACAACCTTCTAAGAATTTGTAATTTTTTTCTTATATGTTATTTTCTATGTTGGCCTTAAAGTTTTTACTCAGGCTCAAATATTCATCTGTGTGTTCTGTAATATTTTCTAATAATAAAATATTTGCAAATTAATTTTCTAGTTTTTTTAATTTTATTTAAGCTCAATAATTATCAATCAAATGGTATTTTAATTCCTCAGTTTAAATGTTTCCATTTTCTCAAAAATGTCTACTGGCCTTAAAGTTTTTACTCAGACTGTATATGGTGACACACAATCCTATATATTTAGATTAAAGAAAAACTGAAAGGAGATGTTCAAAGTAGCTCCAAGTGTGTATCAGGGGCACCGAACGTGCACTAGTTGCCTTTTAAAAGGTCTAAAAAATTGCCCTCGAAGTCCGTGAGGAACTACCTTGTGAATATGTGGTGGGCAAAAAGGAAAGTGTTCCATGATAGTGGCCTATGTGTACAAATAATGTCTTTAGACTGATGAACAGACATGGGACTTGGAAAAATGCTCGTGGCAAGTAGGCACAAGTCAAGTCAAAGTGGCACACAAAATTGCGGTTGCATAATTTATATTGGTAAATGGAAGTTTCTCGATGATTCTTGGTGTCCTGTTTATCTTGTTACTTGTAACTATAGGAGCCCACGGTATCAATTATTCTACCAATTATTATTACACCAATTATTTCAAGTGCTACAGTAGTTATCTAAATCATTGAGGATGTGACGCTTTTAAAAAGCAACGTTGGCTTCTGTCGGCTTTCTATTGAACTCTGATAAGCCAATCAGATTTATGAGCCACTAGCAATGCTGCTTCTTTTACTGGAATTTGTATTCTGCAAATTCTTAAAGTGATATTCAGGGGATATGATTTGCCTTTAAAAAGAAAGAAATGACATCAGAAATGATGATTTATGTTTGTTGAATAAATTTAGAAATTACTCTTTTCTGAGACTCAGGGTAGAATGAGAGCCTAGGTTCCATAGTAAATATTGTTTGTCTTGATTGAAACTGTCAGTTCTCTTATTTTTATTACTATTTAACAAAAAAATTTTAGTTATTTTTCTGTTTTGCATAGCAAGATAATAATAAAATCCGATTTTATAGAAATTTATCTTATGAGGCATATGCTGTATAAAAATTTTTTTCGTATTTTGGTTAATATATATTATTAGTTTATTCCTTGTTTCTAGTTTACTTAGGTTTGTTAACAAATGCTTAATAAATGCACACAAGAAGTAAAGATAGAACTATCGCTATATATACACTAAGGCAAATCTGAAATATTTAATAAAATATTTTATATATTCTAAAGTATTTTAATATGTTCAATTTAATAGTTTCTATAATAGTTAACAAATTCACAAAAGAGGAGAGACAAAAATTTGAATGCAGAATAGTTTTTAAGTGTATCTAAACAACATTTTTTTTTTTTTTTATCACTTATGATTTTATTTTTTTCTGTACTCCCAGGATATTATTTTTCAATAGATTTTATTGAAGAGCATTCAATTAGCAATCTATTCAAGTTAATCGATCCTATTCATTAAAAAATCATTCAATCTGTTTGGATTTTCTGAATATGTACTTTTTTTTTACTGCAATTTTTTTTACCATTCAAAGCCAGCTAAATCACATAATGAAAGAAAAGATAGCTAATAAGTGGTATTGAAATTAGAATGTTAAAATCAATGATTAGTTTGATAGCCATGTACATTATCCGTTAGAATTCTATTTTTTATTTAGTTTTTAAGCTTAATTTTTATTTAATGTTCTTTAAGAAGTGTTTGTCATTAATTAAAATTATTCATTTTAAATTAATGCTTTTATGACTTGAAAATCATAAAAGAAACTTGTTGCTAAGGCGATTCGGTTAAACACATTTCTACGTTCCTTTTTTTAGTGGCTTGCATAAATATTTCTTAATGTCATTTTTTTTTAAGGTAAACATTCTATTTTCTAGACAATTGGTGTTAAATGAATTTTTTTACTCTTTGTCTGAAAAAAAGATATTTATCTAAATATAACTGCTCTTCTTTACGATTATTATGCAATTATAGCATTAACGTGGATGGTCTTTTTACCTGATTCAGTCTTGTAAAAAAAAAATTTTATCAAATATTGTTTTCCTTGAATAAATATTTAACAAATGCAGACGAGAGGATTAATAAGATTAGTATTGCTGGTTATTGCTATAAATAGCACTAGGACAAATCTGAAATATTTATATAGTATTTTATATGTTCTACAGTAGGAGGGTCCATTTTTTTATTCCTTAATGTTTGTTAACAAATGTTTAGTAAATGCACACAAAGAGAACATATAGAAATATTACTATAAAATTTTTATAGTATTTTATATGTTCTGAAAAGCGTCCAATTTTTGGCTTCTTTAGGTTTGTTAACAAATGTTTAAAAAAAGCATAAAAAGAGACAAAAATAGTATTGCTGTTTATTGTTATAAAGCGCACTAAAGCAAATACCAAAAATATTTATATGGCATTTTGTGCTATATACCAAAAGGTGTCCAATTTTTTCTGCTTGTTTTGTGTCTATGTTTCTTGTTTACTTATTGTTAATAAATGTTTAACAAATGCACACAAGAAGACAGATAGAAATATTGCTATATATACATCAAACAAATCTGAAATATTGATATAGTATTTTATATGTTCTATAGCAGGGATGTCCACTTTTCTGACTTCTTTCGGTTTGTTAATAAACGCACAAAAGAGGAGAGACAAAAATAGTATTGCTGGTTATTGCTATAAATTGCACTAAGACGAATCTGAAATATTTATATAATATTTTGTATGTTTTATAGCATTGTTGTTCATTTTTTCTGGCTTCTTTGGGCCACATTTGAAGAAGGCAAAATTTTTCTAAAGCTTCGTATAAATATACTAACTTTCAAAGGTTATTCTTGAGAGGAAATGTTAGTAATAATGCATAAAATATTATACATTATTACTTATATTATGGATTGTTTGGATATAATATAATCTATTATATTCAAACAAATAACCAAAAATGTTGCAGCATAATCAATTTTTCACTTTATTTTTCGGAATTTTTTTTTTGTGTTCATTTAACAAGGTAAAAATTTAAATCACTGAAATATATAAATAAAAAAATTGAAAAAGGAAATATAGATAGTTTGTAATGTTTAAATAAAACTAGAAACTCATTAATTTTCGTATTTTTATATGTTTTAGTCTAAATAGAATTCAAAGAATAAATTACATAAGTACATAAATATCTTAATGTTTTCTAGATGTAAGTTTCAATGCTTTCTCAGTGGTCTATAGTATAAATATGATAACAAGTTTTAAGACGAGATTTGTTTTTAAAGTATAAAAAAACTTAGTGATTAACAAATTCTGCTACCAAAAGTTAAAATTGCTTTTTTAACTTTAAAATTGTTAGTTAGTTATTTCATTGCAACAAAAAGAATGTAATGAAAGAAAGAATTGTGAAATCAAATTAGTTAAAAAAAAAAAGTAATATAATAAAAAAAAAAAAAAAAAATGTCAAAAGTCAATTTCTACTTTTTTTTCACTATATTGCAGAAAGTCCTTTATAAATAATTTTCATTGGGTTTTTTTAAGTTCATCTGGCGCCATCTATTGATAGATATAATGTAACTTAAATCTCTAAAAACTAAAATTAATTAATTAAATTTAATTGCTGAATGAATATTTGAAAATAACTGTATTAACATCAAGTGTCATCCACTACAAGTTTAAAAATCTATTTGAACTTGAGCGGATGAATAAAAAGTATTTTATGAACGATTGAAAATTTGAACAAGATATATATAGGGAGAGTGTGAGCTATAGAAGGAATTGAAAAAATAGTACCGAAACAGAATATGTTGTGTCTAATCCTCAGTGTGGGGCGCATTTTCCATGAGTGAGTACTCATAGATGAAGGGAAAGGATCAGCTTCTGTTGCGATGGAGCACCAGTAGGCAGAAGTCTGACTTAGCTCCGTGTCGCTGAAGAAGGAGGGCAGTGTCTTCAAGGGAGGATTTTTTTAGGGGTAACTACCCAATATTTGCATATCGTATGGGAGAAAACAGGGAAAACTTCCATCAGATAGTCTGACTCACGAGGCAATATGCTGAACAACACAAATGTCATCGAGTCTCCTTTGTATTCCCCAACAAAGCCTCCAACGGATTGAACCTTAACCCCTAATGAACACCAGCGGCTCCACGTTGTCACTGAGCCATGAGTCGGGCAGAAGCAAATTATAAGAAAATGAACTAATTTCTTTATATATTAAGTTATTTCATGCATAATTTAAATTAGCTTAACTAACTTTAACTAGTAAAAAGGAAAAAAAAAAAAAAAAAAAAGGGGGATACTTATGAGAAAATGCAAAAAAAAATTGCGTGATAGAACTATTTAGTTATTTATACAAATAGCTACGAACTGATTACACTGTTTATAATTGTAAACAATGTAAGCTATGTTTCATTGCGTTTTCCTAACATATTTATGATTCACTTGTGACTAGATAAAACTTAAAATGCAAATAACGTAATATCGTAAATATCGATCATAAACGTAAACATTTCTTTCTAATGCAGCTGGCAAACACTTAGACAGCTTGGTCTTGATGCCTTAAGGCAAGCGCTGCACAGACGTTACTCACTTTGCATTACCCAGGGGGAGCGTGTAACTTAAAGATAAGCCACGGACGCGGAGTAACAATGCCCCCGCAACGCTCTACGATCCTATTCGACCGGGACCTACGGTTTTAAAGTGGATTCGAACCACTACAAACATCTATGGCACCGCCGGGACTCGAACCCGAAACATAAACGTAATTTAAAGAAGAAAAATAAAATGCAATTAAATAATCAGTTATTCTGCGGGATACCCGTAACTGAATGCCTAATGAATTAACTTAAAAGCCCAATGAATGAATTTTCATTAGACACTTGAGTCAGTTTCGGTATTTTAACAAATTTCCATTAATTTACACAACTTTTCTGAAATATAAATAAAAGAATTCTTAAAGAACCTTCAAGAAAACAAAAAATTATACAAATTAAATTTTATATTTGAAGTACAAATATTATTGTTAAGAGCGATACTTTAAAATATTATGAAGAAAAATTATAAGAAAGCAAGAGATTAAAATAACTTCGTTACATTTAATCTTTGTACATTGGCTTACTAATATTGTTGACTGTTTTGAAATGAAAAACACAGATTTGGGGGTCAACATTGGCCCATAGGGCGGGTTGAAGAAGTATTGTCCAACCAGTTATCATCCAAACAGATGAACTCACATACAGCAGTTTGGTTATGGTTTGTCTTTCTACGGCCATTTTTTTTTCTTGCACACTTTAGGCTAATTAGACCAAGACATACAGTGTAAACATGGATTCCGAACCACCAACAAACAACCATGCCACAGCCAGGAACAGAACTTCAAATTTGTGCTATCAAAGACCAGAACGCTAGCCAATTGGCCATCACTACAACTACAACCAACAACTACAATCAATACTACGACCAACTGTATCGCAGTTGCATGTAGTATTGAAAAACAATCATGAAAATTCTAATTAGATAGACTGATTGTAGTTGAGAAAAAAAATCTTTCAAATCGATTCAGTTTTCCAAAATTATTACAGTGCCAATAAAGCATGCTACCCACAGGGATTTAATCCTCGTCATCTACTACGCAATACCAGTGGGGCTCTTTAAACAATTTTACATTATTTCATTAATTAATTATATAATTACTAGCAAGTGAAAGAAATTTAAATAAACCAATAAGAATAGTTCGAGAAAGAAATTAAAAAAAAAACTAATAAGAATCGTCGAAAGGGGCAAGAAAGGAAATACTGATCAAAGACACGAAAAACCCCTCTGCTCAAAACAATACCCATAATTTTATGAGCCAAAAAAAAAAAAAAAAAGAGGTCTTCAGAATTCTCTAAACGATAATACTTTTTTACTAGAGTTATAAAACCAGTCTGTTGAGATAATAAACTGTAAACTCTTTATTTTCTCATTGAACTTTGTTAGCTAATATTCATAAGCATCCTGAATTTCTTTTCTTGTAAGTTTAACTTTTCTTGCAAAGCTGTGATTCAAGTCTTGCGCCAACAGAGGTTTCATTTCACCGCAAAGATTCCAACTTTGATCTGGAAAAGAGCGACCTTTTCTCTTGGCATCGCATTTAAAGAGAAGAAAATTGAATTATACCCTATAAAACCTACCAGTTTATTGCGCGCGTGTGATCCTTTTATCAAATAGATTATCCCCACTCAAGACTTCGCTGCTAGTCTAATCACATATTACTGGATCTGATCGAGCATTCCCCATTCATGTATGACAAAGAACGAGTCTTTTTCTAAAACACGTTTCGCAGTTGTGAGATCTATGTTGAAAGTTTATTTTATTTATTTATTGTTTTTATTAAGTATTTAAATTATTATTATTTTTTTAAGATTCCGTTTTTGTAAAACGTTATTCAATACATCTTTGTCAAAAAGTTTAATTTATTATTTTATACTTTAACTCTATTTACTCCAGCATATTTCCTATATAGTTCATAAGCAGAAAAAATTAATTCTTGTTATATAAAACCCTTATTAGACCTATTTTGATCTATGGCTCTGAAACATGGACTTTAGTAAGATCTGATGAGGCCCATTTGGGGTTATACTTGAGCTGAAGATTTTAAAGGCTATTCTTGCAGATGTTCAGGAAAGTGATTGTTGGAGAAGACGGTACAACATAGAAATTTATAAATGTTATAAAGACCAGATATTATAAAATTTATTAAGATTAATAGATTAAACTGGGCTGCTCATGTATTTAGAATGAATGATTTAAACCTTGCAAAAAGGCTCGTTTTGACAAAGCCACAGGGACAAAGAGGAAAAGGACGACCCAAGTTGCGATGGATAGAAGCAGTCGAAAAAGAATTTGCTGTACTAAAGGTTAAGAATTTGAGGACCCTTGTCACCCAGAGGAATGCATGAAAATCTCTTCAAAGGAAAATCTTGGCCCACTCTGGTCTGTCGTGCTATTGATGATGATGTTTCCTACATGATTCATGAAGGTTGGTTTGGTTTGTTTGTAGCTCTACGGTCACTTTTTTTTTTGCATATTTTATGCAAATTAGACCGGGACCTACACTTTAACGTGGACTACTACTACACCACACCACGTCACTGCACCTAGAGCTGAGCTGCCCCTTTACAGTATGGGAATGATGTGGGTGAGAAGATGTCCGACCAGGGTCTGTAACGCTCTACGTCATAGGAGACCGGGACCTACGGCTTAAAGTGGATTCCGAACCACTACAAACATCAATGGCACCGCCGGGATTCGAACGCTATAACTGTGGTACCGACAGCCAGAGCACTAGCCACTCGGCCATCAGGCCTCACAGTTTAACGTGGTCTCCGAGCCTCTAACAAACATCCATGCCACCGCCAGGATTCGAACCTGAAAGCTGTGGTACCAAAGGCCAGAGCGCTAGCCAATTGGCCATCAGGCCGCTGGTTCATGAGGGGGGAAAATGCACTGCTGGCCAAAGAGTCCTAACTATTGGAATTTGGTGCACTTGTTGAAGCTCTATGAGGCCTATTTCCATATTAGTAATGGGTATAAAAGCTTTCATATAATTATAAAATAGTATATAATGACCTCTTTCGTAATGTATATTGCGCGGGATATAATTAATAGTCCCGTTGTTATCCCATTATACCATTATGTTGTCCCATTATCCCCAAGTTGTTCCCATTGTATAATTAAGACAACTCTGCTGTTGGTATTGTTTTCAGCTATATTTCTTAATATTGATAAATTTTTATGAACAAAATATTATATTAATTGAGCATAATAATATTTTTAGACATATAAGGTCATAAAATTTATAAATTATCTAAATAAAAAAAAAAATGTCATAAGCATAAAACGATGTTTGAGTTCTGTAGAGTCACAAAAGCACAAAATCACGTTACGTACATTTTATCTATGAATATCCTCCTTCTACACAAAGAAGAATTCTTCAGATTAAAGTTATCCTGACCAAATCGGCTCGCTGTTTCAATATTCACTCATTTTAAACCCTCCATTACTTATTCGAACTGAATTTAGGATCCTTTGAATTGGTTATTGAATATCTGAATTGGTTATTTGATGCTCCTGAGTTGGACTCTTGCATTCTTTGTGGTCAAATAAAGTTTTATTTGGAGCCTGATGGCCGAGTGATTAGTTAGGAATCCACTTTAAACCGTAGGTCCTGGTCTAATATGACTGTTGGGCGTAGGGCTGACAAACCTACCCCGTAAAAACATCTCAAGGTTTGAAATCTGACAGTAAGCAGATGGCTCACCAAGGGGCTGTTGCGCAGTTTTAAGAAGACAAGTGATATTACAACATGCATACTTTATACTTTTCCGAGTCATCTATTAGTAATAAATTAACAGTAAATAAGGTTCTAAAGTAGTTATAAAAACGGAAAAATAAAAAGCTTTGTTGAAAAAAAAAAATTGTAGTAATTTTATTAAAATTATCATATTTTACTTTACATTTTTATCTCTTTTAATTTTTTTATATGAAAATAAAGAATATGCAAGTAACCGTAGCTGTAAAAATCAATTTTTTACAGGAAGTTTTAGAACATTTCTCACGATCTGTGTTAAATGAAATGAAAACCAGAACGATTTTCACAGAAGTAAATCGTAAATGCATTTCTTGATTTTAATTCGCTTCATCAATTTCAGAGTTTTGTATTTTTGTAAAAAATAAATGATGTGAACGAACTATGTTAACATAAAATTGTTCAAAACTCGAGTATTCCGAGATGTATGTTTCCTGTTTAGGAATAATAATAATAAAATAAATAAATTAAATTAAAAAATAAAAAATAATAATAATAATAATAATAATAAAAATAAATAAATACAAAAATCTAGATTATTCACTTGGATTTTTTTGACAGCTATTTACTTGAATTTTTAATTAGCAATTCTGTTCTTAAAAAATTTTCCAATTGTTAAGAGTTTTTTTAGCACATTTATTAATATTTTCCTCCTTTCCTCCAATAGCACGATGAATTTTTTTTATATTTTTGCTATTACGACAACTGAATTTTGTGATTTTTATCAAAAAATTAGTATTTTTAAAAATTTTTATTTAAATTAAAAATTTTTCTTTCAATAATTTTTACATAATATTTTTAGCAATAATATATTTGATTTCTTAATTCGATATATTCTGGCACTTGCGTACCGATTACGGAATACCAATGGGGATAAGACCCCTTAACCTCCTTATCTTAATTAATAATATTGCGTCACAATTTATAGTTGGCTGCTTCAAATATGATAAAAATAAAATTTCTAAAAATTTAAAATGGTACTCAGAAAATTAAAAAATTTAGTAAAAAATAAGGTAAAAATGAAAAATTAACAATTAAAATAAAAAAAGAAATTTAAAATTTAAAATTTAAAATTCCGTACAATTAGGGACCAGTTGCAAAAGCCATAAAAAGAACAGTATTAAAATTCCTTGAATAAAAAATAAATAGAAGAATATTTAAATACATTGAATATTCATTAATTATTTTCTTAATGCCTTTTTTTCAATTTTTGCATTGAAATTTTTGTTTTACTTTGAAAGTCTAGAGTCTATATTAAATAAAATAACTGGTTTGAATATTCATCAAAGTTGGTAAACAATATTTTTAAAGAATAAATTTTAATTTTTATCCGGTAATATTTTTAAAAACTTTTGAAATCGTTGTACACATAATTCTTAAGAGATTGTGCAGTTTACCTCATGAAAAAAATGGATTTAAATAAATTAAATATCATCATAAAACAGGAGAATGTATAGAAATGTGATATTTTTATTTCGATTTATAGTTACTTTTACTGTGATTTATGAAAGAAAATAATTTCAATATACAGCACAAACAAGCATGGCGTCCACTTTACTGGAGGTCTCTCTAGGCGATGCCGAATCACAAGTGAGCAGACAAAAGTAAATTATGAACTAGCAAGTCAAATCCACTAGGGCCCTTTTGGGTGAAAACGACGAAGATACAATGAAGACTTGTTAACCTTATCCATTGTGCAGTAGGGTATAGTATAAAAAAACGTTCCCTCATTTCGCTTGAATCTGTTTTATTTATAAACAAATCATCATTATTTGTTATTGTTTATTTATTAGTATTTATTGTTTCTGTTCATAAATTAAAAGAAAAATCTTGATACGAGATTACAACAATATTTTAATAAAAATTACGTTTTATTTGTCAATATGACAAATAAAACGTAACTGACAGTTCAGTTTTCGTTAAATTCGATTTGAAAAATATCAGTTAAATACGAAATTCAATTATTGCGTGATCGCTTATTCTTTCAAATTTTATTACAAAAAAAATATGTATTTAAACTTTTACTACTGGTGATTTTTTTTAATTGAAACAAGTTCATCTTCATATGAAGGAATGGAAAAATTAGATACACGATATAATTTCAAATTTTATATTTTGTAATAGAGTGTTATTTAAATTAAAATGATATATTTATATCAAAATGGAAAATATAACATAAAAGTTAAATAGATTTTCATAAATGGGCAAAATATTTAAGTTTTCCCTTTCCATATATTATAAGAATTTGTTCATATTTATTGATATACGGGTTCATGGACTTGGTCTAGATGTTTGCTGTCGACCAAGTGGGATAAGAATTAACATATTTATTGATGAATAAAATTGATATACAAGGAAAAAAAATATTTGTAAAGAACTTAATTTATGACACAAAAAGTCAAAACTTTTGTTCATAGTTTAAGTAAATATAATTTGTTTATAAATTACACAATTTTACATTAATGAAAGTGTATTTGAAATGAAAATATACATGTATACATCTTTTTTAATTAAATAAATATGCACTACTAAAAAATATTTTAATTTGAGGTTAAATAAGAATGCTCTGAAACTGCTGATCAAAAAATAAAAAAAAAAAAGTTCCGAAGGGAAGAGATTAAAAAAAAAAAAAAAAGGAAGGAAGGAAGAAAAAACCGCGTGCCCTTCTTACAGAAATTGCGATTTCAGGTGAATTAACCTTCAAACATGGGAATCTACTTTCCTATACGGCCCATTGTCATACCTGACTGGGACGAACTGCAGGGAAGTTGTGAACCTTCCCTGAATTGCTTTGAGGCCAGAAAAGAAAGGTAGAATTCTGACCGGTTCGCTTTCAAAACTCAGACAGCCGCCATAGAGCCCGGTCGGTGAAACGCAGGTGTCCGTACTGAGCAGATGTTGCAATGTAAAACAAAACGAAACGAAAAAGTGGGAACTTCAAAAACTTATTATTCCGAGCATGCGTTCGAGGGCGCTCGCTAATTGTTTGTAGCATAAACACGAGATGAAAATCTACAATTATGTCTTGATGAATTGATTTTAAAGAAGAAAAAAATTATTATACGTGATTTACTAAATAACTGTAAATCTATTTGCTCTCTTGTGGATGTTTTGATCTCATTTTCCATAATAATCTATAACTACAGCAACAAGTTATTTGAATCGATCTATGTTCTTAATGATATCTTTACTGGAAATGCCTTTTATAAATGGATTATTGAAAGTAAAAGACATGCAGAATTGGAAGATTCGTCTTTTGAAAGTAAGAGTGATGTAAACGATAATGCAAATAAACACATGGTCGGTATTATACGGCATTTATCGCAACTTGTCAGTATTGCAAGCGATATATTTGAGCTATTGATATTGAATGCAAAAGCATTTTTTCAAAGAACCAATGATCTAAGGGCCAAAGTTCAGTATTGTCAAGACATAGTGGATAACCTTGATGCCAAAACTGTTAAAGTTCGTAAGTAAAGACAATTTGTATATTTTAAGCTTGTGATTTCAATTTAAGTTTTGTTTTATATAAAACATAATATTAATCCATCTTATAAAATTCTTTTGCTGTATTTTATATTAAATAAATATCCTTTTCATTAATCTAATAAGACTAAGATTAATTTCAATAAGAAGCAATAAGATTAATTTATAAAATGTATAACTTTCTTCATACATTTTTGTATCAATAATTCTTAACTTAATCATGAACTAGAAAATAAGTTGTTTTTAAAGACACGATCAAGCATTCAAAAAAATATCTCAGCTTAACTAACGGTATTTTAAAAAATTTGATAAATAATAATTTTTGAAATTTTTTTTTTTATAATTTTATTTCGTGCTTTTGAAGAATCTGATTATATATAGAAGGAAAATTTGGTTGTAAAAATTTTTAATAAAATTTTTGTTATTTAAAAAAATTTTTGTTTATTTGAATAGCATTATGAAACCTATTTCCAATCTACAGATATTTGAAACAAACAAAAATTTTTATTTTGATCACATGAATTATTAATTCCTTTCATGAGTCTTTTTTATGTTATGTACATCTGAATCAATATCTATGTGCCAATATACGATCTATCCTCAATTTTTGAAGTTCGCAAATAAATAAAACAATTTTCTAAAATGCCGTTTTTAACAAACTAATAATTTCAGTTTTTGCTGAGTATATAAATTTGAAACTACTCCAAGGAACATAAAACCGCGTGAAATAAAAACTACAGCGTTTTTCTTCTTTAATATATCTTCCTCTGGGGATGATTTACTGCTCAGGTGCTTAATTTACAATGCAAGTAGTCACGAGCCGCAATGAATATTAAATAATTACATGAGTCTTAAAAGAAATTAGATTACTTGCGGCATTTAATACGCTTAGGTTACAGTGCAAATATAAATTTTTATTTTAATTTTTTTTCTAAGCTGGTGCACCTTGTTTTTATAATACCGAGCAACAAAAGTAGGTGAAATTTTGATTCTTATTATATATTTATTACTTAATGAACTTTGTTTGCTCTTTTTATAAAAAAGAGCTTTGTAGTGAATGAACAAATTATTTTCGCTTTAACTGCATTTCATTAAAGAATTAAAGCTTCTCCCACCTCCATTGATTTCCACCTAACTATATTGATTTTAAGACATTTCGTATCAGTAATGTATATTTCATTATTCTATATATATTTTCGCTAAAAAATAACCAGCCAGAAAAATTACTAACTAAATGTGTTGAACTAATGAAACATAAATAGAGGAAGATTTTAAAAATAATTGTACTAATTTTTTTCTTCCCAAAAAATATATTTATAATTTAATTGTTCTAAATAACAATAATAAATAAAAAATATTCATATAAATGTATGTAATCATTTTGAACAAAAACAAAACTACTTCTTAACAAAATGTTTGTAATTTAATGATTCTTATTCTTATGAGAATAAAAAGTTATTTAGTTTAAAAATAGTGCAAAAAATGCAAGACTGTTTATATCAAAAGATTGAAATTGAAGAATGAATAAAATTACACCCAAAAACTATTGATTTAAATAGGAATATCCACTGTCTTAATATTGTTTGCCAGAAAATAATCTTTAGATCTCTGAAAAGTAGTTGAAATTCTTTTGTCGGAAATGGCTTCCTGACTTGATCATATAATAGTTCCAAGATCACTCCCTATATAACCGCCCCCTCTCTTGGGTGGGGAGAAAAAAACAACCTATCAAGGTATTCTGCGCATTGAGTTGCTATATTTTTTTTAAGTTAGTACACTAATATTTCTTTTATCTCAATACCTCATCAATATTTTTCATTGTTACTTTGTTAATTCAAGGATGTAGTTTTTGTTATAATACACAGAAGCTGGTATTTAACTGAACATTAGTGATGTTGTGAAGTTTTAATGACTAAGATTTTCGGAACAATAATCGGTTTCCATCAGCTTAAATTTCAAGAAGAATGCTTTTTCCATTTTATTATTTGTAGTAGATTTATTACTTGTAGTATATTATTATTTAGTAGTAGATTATAATCTTTTTCTAATCCGGAAAAATAATTGGTTAAAAAGTTATAAATTTTATCAAAGAATTATTTTGAATTTTTCTAAAAAAAGTTTAATTAAATTTATTTTCGAATCATTTTTATTGTAACTATTTTTATCAAAAGTTGATGCTGATACTTTTTAAAATTACTAAAAATATTTTTTACGAGAAAAGAAGATAGAAGAGAAGTCATATTTGAAGTAGCTGACAAATAGTTGACAGGAATGATTTTGAACCAGATGTGCAACTTTAATGAGATTTATAAATTATAGGCAATAACTATAGAATTTTAAATTATTAATAATTATAATTATATGATAAATAAACAAATTAATTATTTAACTTTTTAAAATTTTAACAGAATAATTTTGCCTATTTTGTCAGTATTATAAGTTATGTAAAAAAAAAAAAAAAAATCCAGGTTTATTTATGAGGAAAAAATCGATTTTTTGTTCTCAATTGTATTGTACATTTTCCGTTGTAACTCTTTCAACTATTTTAATTTGATAAAAATCAACAAAAATAATGTAAACAACTCTTGATCTGTATTATCTATTTATTGATTATTCTTATTTTTAAAGCGAATGCTTTTTCTGTAGATCAGAAATTTAAAACATGAATGCAATTTCAAACTATTCCAAATTGATGAAATTTAATTTTTAATTTATAATATTACTTTAAAAGTTTTAATTTTAAATAGATTACAGTGAAAAAAACAGAATTTCCAGGCAAATGTTTGTCAATGAATATTTTTTATTGTTTGTAAATATGATTCATACAAATCATTATGATACATAATCGTGATTTTAAAATTTTTTTTTTTTTTGTTTATAACCCCAGAAAACCGTATCAAAATTATTTCTGAATTATATTATATTTAATCATATACTATAATCATGAAACACTATTTGGGTGAATTTCAGTAGTTTGAATTGAAAATGTTTCGAAAGTTATACAAGATTAGTTTTAAAGTCAAAAACTGGTACGAACGGAATCTTTTAAGTTGAAAGAATCGTTTAGTCAACAAGAAATGATTCGCCAGCTGGGAAGATAATCTTGAGATCAATGGAGCTTAAAGGTCGGGATTCAAGCGATATTTTTCAGTTACTTCAGAAATGCAGTGCACT
Source organism: Caerostris extrusa (assembly GCA_021605095.1). Taxonomy (NCBI): domain Eukaryota; kingdom Metazoa; phylum Arthropoda; class Arachnida; order Araneae; family Araneidae; genus Caerostris; species Caerostris extrusa. The sequence continues at coordinate 40,373 of BPLR01005942.1, forward strand.
CTACTTCTCGTTGTAAAAAGAAATAGATCCTCTGGTATTAAATAACGACTTCTTTTACTTGATTTAATACACAGACAAGTTATTCAATACTTGTGTGTGGAATTTTATTTACTTTTAGAGAGGTTTCATGTGTATTTATTATGGAGAAAAATTTGGATTTTTTTCTGAAATATAAAAAAAAATTATTTTCTTAGATTAACATTCTGATGGGATAAATGTTGAGAATTTTGATGAACAGAAAGTCTCCTTCCAGTCACTTATAAAAAGTTTTTAGATTAGATCAGTATTCTACATTCCTATTTAGGAAATTTAGGGAAGTTTTAGTAGTTACATAATCATAAAAACATTTTTAGTATTTTCACAGGTATTTCTGCGAACTCGAAAACAAGTGATTATATAATTCCATATGGTTTTCTGAACATTAATTTCTATTCATGACTAGAGTCTATACATTTTATGTTTTAATATTAACAGATATTTGTACTGTAATTGTTCATCAGTTATTTGTAAAGAATAATGGTATAATCATTATTTGTTTTAATGATTATACCATTCCTGTTGAAAACGTTTATACTTTTTGTATAACCTACTATTAATAATCACATGAAATTAATTAATTCCTATGACACTAAAAACTATTTCAAAACCATCAATCCGAAAAGTAAACTTTTCTTCAAAATTCAGATATGTAAATTCTTGAAACATTTAATAAGATTTCTCGTATAAAATTTCCTGTTATCAAAAAAATTAAAAATTTTGTTAAAATAAGTAAAAATTAACTAAGTTATTTATTTCTGTTAAAAGAAGATCCAAATCTTTCCCTTATTATAAATTATGAGATAATATAAATCTTAATATAGATTAAAATAGATATAGATAAAATAGACTTAATATAAATAGACTATATAGATATATAGGTAAATAGATAATACTATATAGATATATAGATAAATAGATAATACTTATATAGATATATAATAAATAGAGTTATATTAAGTAAAATAGACTTAATATAAATAATGAGACTTATAATTAACTCAGTTAAATAAAAGTTTTTATATATCTATGAGCAAAATCTTATAATAATTATATTAAATCTATATATTAAATCTTAAAAATAAATCTTGTTAATCTTAAAAATATTTTAGCTATCTCTAATTTGAGAAATGTAGACCAACTGAACAAAAAAAAATGTAATAAATTTCGTAACAAGCATTTGTATTAATTAATTATTAACTGCTGTGCACTACATATGACTTTTTATCTAATTGTTAGCTTAACAAAAGTCTGATTTAAGTTGGTATTGGTAAACTCGTTTTATATCTTAAGTGATATTATGTAATTTTATTTTTTTCTTTCTAAGTAACAAATAATATAAAAGAAGAATATTTATCTAAATAATAATTGAGAGGACGGGGGTTCAGGGAAGAAAGAAAAGCACGAGGGGGTAAAAAAAATGAAACACAAATTCAAACTTTGAAATAAAGTAAGGTTGTACAAGAAATAAATAAATAGTCATAGTAAACGTATACTTTCTTAGTTGCAATTTTCAAACCTTTTTTTCCTATCAGAAACCACAAATCGGTACACCATTGGTGATAAATGTTCTTAAATTAATAAAGTAATTGCGAAAACTTCCTTTTGTAAGTGAAATCTTAATTTTTCTTTTTTACTTTTTAATAATAATTTTTTTCATTCACTCATCTCTCCCTTTTTTTCACATTCTTTAATGTCTCTGGTTTATTCAGCCACAGAACGTTAATTGATGAAAAAATTCTTTAATTAATCGATTGTAGAATGGCGTTCGAAAAGAGCGTGGCAGTTTTCAAAATGGCATAATGAAAACGAGTTTTAAAGAAATAGCATAAAAAGTACAATTTCACTTAACAAAGACGTTGCTTAATGTTTTTATAAACCGACGTTGCTTAATGTTTTTAATGCAAGATCTCTCTTTCTCTCTCTCTTTCTGTCCTTCTATTGTATGGAAAACATCTGGATTACTTTGCTTAACTTCTGTCATTTATACAAACATTTACCAGTTCAGAATTTTTGATTGAACTTATAAAATGTACTTGAACGCTTTTCATTTATAAATATTTTGAAAATTTAACGTTAAAAATGTTGTGTTAAAAATGATTGATGAATTGATTTTAAATAATAAATTATGTTAAAAGCTAATTGATTGAAGTAGATTTTTGAAAAGTATGAGACACCAGGTGAAAGCAATCTAAAAACATGACACATAAACTTGATCGTATTAGAAAAATATCCAATATTTGAGAGATAAATTTTTTAAGTACTTTTAATAAGCAATATATGCTTGTGTAAAAAAAAAAAAAAACATTATCAGAAAGTTTTCGTTTTTTTAATAAAAGATAATTTCTGCATGGAATTCTTGACTTTGACACTAATATGACTTAATAAGCAAAGTCTATCGAGATTTATCCAAAGAATGGTAAAATTAATCTATTTTTAGGAACATGAAATATCAATCAATATTCTTCCATTAGTAGTTTTTAAATTTATTTTCTACCAGGTATAAAAAATATTTTCTTGGGATTTTTCAAGAGGGAAAGAAATCGCTAAGCTATAAATGTAGGTACTTGGAAGAATAGTAGTTTAAGTTTTTATTGATGAAAACTTAAATTAAACTTATTTACGGAAAAATGTCTTCTTTAAAATGAGATGTATTTTTGAAATATATTTTTTTAAAAATGTAATAATTTATATAGAAAAAATTCACTAAGTTCTTTTTCTCATAAATAAGTTTCTATTAAAATATAAATGAAAAATATATAAAAAAAAAAAAGTTCGTTACTTAAAATTGATACTTACACCGTTACTTAAAACTTTGAAGATTAGATGTTCTGGAATGAAATCTACATATTTTAAAAAGTGACTAAAACTATTTCAGTTTTTAAACAAATCAATATTATCAGTTTTTTTTTTTTATTATCATATTTGCTTGTTTCTATTCCATTTTATCTAAACATCATAGATTATTCACGTTTATTTTTATTTTAAATGCTGAAAAAAAATTACCATTAAGCCAAAAGAGAACCATTTATAAAAATTATCTGATTTTTGTTTTCATATCTAATAAATAAATACAGTATACATTATTTTTTAAATATAAATCATTAATAATTATTATTAAAAATATATTCTTTGAATTTAGATTAGAAAGTAGTTTTTTTTAAATTGTAAAAATTTATATAGAAAGAATTTACTAAGTTGGTTTTTTTATAAATAAGTTTCTGTTAAAATACAAATGAACTAAAAAAAAAATTCGTTACTTAAAACTGATAATTAAACTTAAAATTTTGAAAATTAAATGTTCTGGAATAAAATCTATAAATTTTTAAAATGTAGTTACAAATATTTAAATTTTTAAACAAATCAATATTATCAGTTTTTTACTATCATTTTTATTGTTTCTGTTCCACTTTATCCAAACACAATAGATTACTTACATTTTTTTATTTTAAATACTGAAAAAAAATTACCATTATGTCAATAGATAACCATAAATAAAAATTATACGATCTTGTTTTAATATCTAATTAATAAAATGTTAAAATACAGTATTCATTTTTTAAATAAAAACCTAAAATATAAATCATTAATAATTATTATCATTTTTCGTACTTCTTTTGATACAACTTTTGAACAAATGTTTAGATAACTGTACAGAAATAAATTTGTTTAAAAATAAGTATTTACTGATAATGTTATTTTAATTTATAGGTAATGAGTTATGTAATTCGGGAAAAAAAGTCAAGTTTATAACTTCCGTTCTGTTATTCTAAATTAAAGCATCACAAAAAGAAGAAAGTTGATAATTACCAAAAAACAGTTGTGTTAAAAACTTTTTATAATTATTTTGGGTATTGGAAAAGTAATGGAAACAGAATTTTATGTCCTCAATTTTTTTTCCCATCTCTCATTATTCTCTTAATGTAGAAAATACCTAATAAAACTTAGCATGGGAACTAAAAGATTATTCTACCAGATCATTTCTTTGGCGCTTGGCCATAAAACTTTTATTATCCTTTTCAAAGCAAGGTCAAATAAAATAGTCATTATCTTATTAATTCTATTACGTGTACTGCAGAATATATATTACAGACTCTGTTTTTATATCTATCTAGTATAAATAAAAAAATTGTTATATTTACAATAAAAAAGTGAGACTTATCACAAAGTACCGTTCACTGAAATAACTTATTAATGATATTACACTAGTAAAGATAACGAAAAAAAATTATTAGTTTGCAGGGGAACACATTTATCTGTGTTAAATATTTATCAAAATTCTAGTTCCAAGTTCTCAATCAAACTTCATAAGATACTGAATTCCTTACAAAGACAATTTGTCTATCTCAGTGAAGATTTTAAAACACTACCTAAGAAAAAGGCATTATTAAATTCGAGGTTAGAAACTTTTTGACGTTAGAAAACAATTTTTAATTAAGTAAGTAAAATTTTGCAATTGAGTAACTAGGTTGACTTTGTCTCAATATTTGAAACTTATTTTTAAACTTGAATTCATCAAATATCCCTAAAGATATGTTTGAAAAAAAAAGTCTTAAATTGAATAGTTTTTAATTTTATAAGCCATGAAATTAGTCTTTTTCATAAATGTATTTTATTTTCTCCTAACTCTGGATACTTTTTGTGCTGCTGAACGACTGTCCAATTAAATCCACTGAATCAGTGATATACAGTGGTTTTAGATGATGCTTCATCGCCAAAAGTTGAAATGAGTTAATAGATGAACTGTTGGTGAGATAAACCACGTCAAAAATCGTAGTAAATCATCGTACAAAAATGTTCAGAAAAGTGAATTCCATTTTTTTATTGACATAAAATTTTCAAGTTGCTGTAAGCAACAAAAATGGTGTGCATATGACAAAATGTTCTGAGTAAGTAAAAATCAAAAATTTCGAATTTTACAACGGATATGTCAAATGGCGCAATGGAATATTAGCATAGTCAGTACCGGATACCTAAATAGCAACCCTCGTATAATATTATTCTGCATTTATATTAATTAAGATAATTAAAATTAAAAACCTGTATTACAGACAAGAAAGAAGTTAGACTACTAAGACCTAAACTCCGTTATATTTGATATCCAAAAAATATAATTTTCTTGATAAATATATGATTGCTATAGTAGAATCTCACCTATGAACAAGGGCAGTTTTTGGGATCTGCACCAAGTGTAGGACTGCTCAAGTATCTCCCACTCATATTTTAAATTGTTTTGATTTTACATTGGTTGAGGTTTTTCTTAACCTCCTCTATTCTTGGACTTTTAGAGGTTTATGGACTTGGGGATTTGGTCTAATAGCTAGACCATATTGGGGATCAGAAACAACAACATATGTTTTTTTTTTAATTTTATTTTTTATTTATATTTTTATGTTATCTTTAGGAAGCTTGATCTTAAATGTAATAAATATTCATTAAAAAGAGCTGGATAAGAATACATACAAAAATGTTCATTTAAAAAAATCCGTAAAAGTTTGGAGTGATAAAACAATATTGTAAATTATTATTATTAATTTTTTTTTTTTTTTTGGAAAATATGACAAATTCTAAAAATAATTGGATAATAAATGAAATATAAGTAATTTTCTTGAAAAATAAGCATTTTTATATCATTTTCTTATTAAATTCAATTACATATATTAAAAATATATTGGCAGACTAGTTGAAAAGTAAATTATGCTATGTTAACTTATAATAGAACTCATTTTTAATTCTCAGTATATTAGATCCCTATTTTTTTGAGGAATTGGAAATGATAATGAGGGCTCTCGTAATAGATGTAACGAAATTTCAAATTACTTTTTTTTTCCTATCGGGAATAATCAATCCTTCACTATACAATCAAAGGGATGGGCTACGTTGATGGGAAAATGTCCGCATAAGAAGAAAAAAGATGGGCAAAAAATCAATGCTCATTTTAACAACATTCCATCAGAACTTTCTTGGACACTCTCCAAACTATCTTTGATCACGCTATAGTTTGGCAATATGAGTAAAAATGTTTCGAGTTAAGATCTCAAAAAGTAAATCTAGACTCACATAATTTTTGTTTAACTAAAAAGAAAGTGGGTGAAATTATAATTTTCTGGTCAAGTTTTTTACAGAGAAATGAACATGCAATTTTCTGAAATGTCAGTGGTTTATGATAAAAATGTGATAGATGTAACAAGCCAGTTAGAGAAAAGAAGATATATTTACGAGCTCGCAGTTGTATACCATAGCGTGATGTGTAGAATTACGAACAGCTCACTTTGGGTGTGGTTAGCACTCTAATGTCAGACGTAAAATAAAGAAAGGTAAATAATCTTAAACCTAGATAACTTAAGTTCTTCTTTCTAAAAACACAGAATTTTAGTAATTCATTTATTGAACAGCTTATTTCTTATCTAATATAAACTGAGGAACAAAACATTATGTTTTAGTGTATTTTTTATTCTACGAATTGTCATAAACTTTTTCATTTTTTTCTAAAAAAGTAAATATTTAATTTAAGTGTTAGAAATTCATATTTATAGGTATTCGATACTACTTATACACGTAATATTAAAATCATCTGTTTGATATACTTTTTCTCAGAAATTATTCAATATACTGTTTTGAAAATTTTTATGTATGCTTAAAATGTTTAATTAATTAATCTAATTTAAAGTTAATTGGTTATATTTCTAGGATATTGTAAAAAATATTGAAATTACACATCCAAAAAATTAAAAATGTTTGTTTTTAATTTTAAAAAACATTTCTATAAACTACTGAGTATTCTACTGACTACTGAGTATAGATAATTATAATTCTATTATAATTATAATTTTAATAAATATAACAATAAATATTCCTATATTCCATAATAAATATTCATATAATAATAATATATATGAATATAATTATATTCTAATAAATATTCCTATAATAGTAATCTAATATGTGAATATAATTATATTCTAATAAATGTTCCTATAATTATAATTCAACTAAATTACTGAATACTGCTGGTATAGATAATTCAATAAACTAATGAGTATTCAATAACTACAACTCAGATTAATATATAGTTTGTTTACTACCTAGTGAAAAGATTTATTGCTTTATCTCTAGTAATTTTCTACAAAAGTCGCATTGAAATTTAAATACATATTTTAAGAAACAGCATTTAAAGATAATATATAGATGACCATGAAAAAGGATTCTCCCTTTCTTAAAAAAGTATTTTAATGTACTTTCTTTCGCGTATATGAATAAAGTTGCATTAAAAGAAAGATAATAAATCAAGACATAAAATAAAGCCAGAATCGCAAATCGAATTTTGTTTTTCACGATTTTTGAATAATGAGTTCCCTGAATTGCCGTTTAAGAGATATTTTTTTAAAGAAAAACTTATCTTAAATTTTCACATAATAATAATTTTTCAAAAAAATTTTTTATGGCTTTTCAAGTAGCTAAATAAATAATGGTAATAAAAGTACATACAAATATTAGAAAACAAGTACATATGGCATTAATAGATAAGAAATGCATTGTTTGGTTATTGTCTCTGTCATTTCGAGCTATTTTTATTTTCACAACATATGTTGTAAACTTTTTATTATAAAAAGTAATAATATTTTGTTTTTAATATATTAAGTTCTTTTGAAGATATAATATTTTTAGATATTATATTCGAAAGCTATTTGTCAATTTATTTCTAGTATACTTATTAAAATATCTCACAATTTGCACATTATTGCTTACTTTCAATTAATCATAATTTTATATCTAACGCTTAGTTTTAATAGAAATTCAAATTACATTAATTCTAAAAGTTTTTGTTTTTGAATGAATCAAATAAAAAATTTATTTTGTTTAATAATTTATAAATTTATCTCTTTGCGTTTTTACTTAAAATTATTTATGTAAAGGAATTTTTTTTTTTTTTTTTTTTTTTGTTTCTATGGGTTTTAAGTAATATTAAAAATGTTTACATACATTTTCATCAATAGAAATATTACTTAATTTGCATACACACAAACACATACACATACACACAAATACATACACACACACACACACATACACACAAATACATAAACACACACACACACATAAACACATACACACACACATAAACACAAATACGTACACACATACACATACACACAAATACATACACACAAAACACACACACACAAATACATACACACAAACACACACAAATACATACACACAAACACACACACACAAATACATACACACAAACACACACACACAAATACATACACATAAACACACACACACACAGATCGAAATTGTTTTTCTATAAGTACGGGAATATGGGAATATGGGAATAAGGGAATAGAATTCAAAAAAATAGAATTTAAATCGTAATTCAATATTTTAATAACTAAAAGCTTATATACTATAAAAATAAAAGTGATATTAAGAAAATTAAACAACTGAAGTTGAAAATTTTAAAACCGATAAAATCAAAACTATTGTTGATAGTTTTTGTCTAAAACTAAGACAAAAAGTCTTTCAAAATTAAATGTAGATTGAAAATGTTTCTTACATAAAGCGAGGTTTGATAGCTTAGGCATGAAATAAATATCTTTTTTACACACTTCGCGTAATTATATCTATTTATTACACTTTATCTTTTTATGATGGAAAAGATAAAATAATATTAAAAATAACTTACTTTTGAGAACATTTTGACGCTTAATTAAGCTGCCCAAATCATATAAACTGTTCAAATGCAAATACTTCAGCTGAAGTAATGAATTAATAATCAGAAACGGAAAATTCTTTGAAGTATGATCATGTTTGCGTGATTTTGATATCGAACGCCTGGAAAACGCGATATCAAAATTATTTGTTAGGGTTGCTGTGAAGTTCTTTTTGTTTGGGTGGTTCAACCTAGATAAGGCAACTGAACTTTTCTTTGTAATCAGCAAGCTTTTGTTTCATTGAATTTACATCAGGCACACTAGAATTACTGTGTACTTTAGGATTTAAAGATATTCGTGAGTATAATTCATTTTCTTTAAAAAAAAAATGTCAGGTTTGTGCTAAGTTGCATCCGAAAAGAGAAAGGGAGGTTGTTCACTTGTAGGATTTTTGAGATGAGCTTATTTACATTTGTGACACTTATGGAGAGAAATAGGGGAACACCTGCGCAGACAACGTATATTGATGATAAAAGTATTATTGTTGTGATTGTCATTTTGAAATATCCTTCGTTAAACAATGATTACATCCGAACCTTATACTTCTTTGTCCAAAGTAACTAAAACATTTGCATACATCAGTGATATGGAAAGCTTTAAATAATTGAAATTAAAAATAAAAAAAAAATGAAATGAAGTATGTATTTTTGAGCTTATTTTCTTTTCTGGAGCTTTGTTTTTAATTGTAAAGATGTTTCTTTTTTTTTTTTTTTTTTTTTTTTTTTTTGCATTTCATAATGCCAATATATAATTTTCGTTGACAGTTGGAATTTAATTATTTATTTTTTTGTAAATTGTTTTATTCATCGTTTTAAAATCCGGAGACAGAATTTTTCTTTTGTAAATTATAGATAAATTTAAATAAATCGTTCTTCTTTATCCGATAGAATAAACGATAAACAAAAGCTGACTTTTTTAATGTTAAAAAAAAAAAAAGAATTAATAGTTCGTTCCGTATTAATGTTATACATTCTAAGCATACTAATAAAAGAGTAGTAAACTGATACGAATTCTTTGAAAAAAAAAGTATCTAATATTTTTTTAATCGATTACCGAAATGTTTAGATCATAAAGCCTGCATTTGAATCTCTAAAGTGCATTAAAAATATCGAAACAAACACAAGGGGGAAGAAATGAATAAACTACAACAGATTAAAAAAACGAACTATCCAAGACAATTTTATAGACATGTCATAGAAATAAAATCTGCAGTCTTTTTAGCAGAAATGCTCCACCTTTTCGTTGCTTTGTCAGTAGATCAGGTCAGTGATTCTCAAATTGTGGCACGCAACTCTTAAGAGGAACATGTATGGGTTAAAAGTGGAAGAATTTTACTATAAATGAAAATTAAAACACTTTAAATAGATGCAAAAATTAATAAAATACTGTATAATATATTTTTAATGTATATATTTTAATACAATAGAATAAAATATTATATATGTGCTGAATAAAAATTTTTGCAATCTTGAATTTCAAAATGTCTTACAAATACATTGATTAGTAAATTTTAAAACCAGAATTTGCTTTTAAATTTAAAATATTCTAACTCTTTTAGAACATTGTGCTTATATTGTGCCTACATTCAAATAAAAATAATAAATAAATTGTTATCAAATAATAATTTCTTAATAAACAGAGGAGAATGTTTTGACTATAATTACAAAAAAAAAAAAAAAAAAAAAAAAAAAACGTCTTTAACTAATAAACAACTTGTTGCATTGATGAACCATGATATTTAAATATATGTTTTTTTCGTAATAAATTAAATATTTATTAGCAAGTTACTATTACACTAATATATCTACAATTGCAACTAATTATTATTTTTTTTATAATAATATTTTGAATACTTGTCGCGCTGCTCTTAAAAAACTATTGGTATACAATATTTCGATACTTTGATTTTTGTTCTTTTTTTTAAAAAATAAACGTTATAAATTTATGAAAGAGCTATTAATATCTGGCAATAATTGATAGCATTATGATTTCGAAATTTGAAGTAATTAACCATTAGAAACTCAATTTTTACATTGAAATTATTTTTCTGAAACTCGGAAACTTGAATTATTATAAAAATAGAATTTTTAATAAAATCAAAAATATTAATAGCAATCTTAATATAATTAATTAATAAATATATTAATATATATATATATATATATTGTATTTAGATTTTTCTTTATGAATTCGATTTAAAATTTAAATTTCGATTAAAAATTAAGAAACTTGAGACAGAGAATTCATTTTTTTTTTTTTTTGTTAACTTTTCATCAAATTTATTGTTTATTTGCGTAAAATCACTAATCAGGGACCATCTCTTGAACATCACGCATGAGCTAAGTGGCATTATTTCTGATGATAATTTATTTTAATAAAGGCCAATGGCATGAAAATCATTGACGGAATACTATGAGAAAATTAGATATTATTTTAAAATTTTGTTAAAATATTACTAACTTTAATTATGCAATTCTTAAATAGTATTTTATCTGTAATCTACATCAACTATGTTTAGAAGCTTAAATATGAATTCAAATTTCCATATATTCAAGAAAGGAACAAATAAAATTTCTTACAATAATTGCCATCTTTCAAAATCAGTTGAAAAGAATATAATTCTTCGAATGTTTTGATAAAGTTCGTAAAAGGTCTTGCATAAAGCACTAAATAACATAGAAAGTAAAAATATACTTAGTGATCATTTTACAATGTATTAATATTTTAAATTCCCAAGTAATAATACGTTACTTTCTTTGTTAGCATTCATTACTAATTTTTTCATTATTACAAAATTCTGTTGTTGATTTTTAAATAATTTGTTTGGAATCGAATAATATAATGTCAATTGAATATAATTTTTTTGCATATCAATTTATGTTTGATTATCAGAAGACTGCTTTTGAAGGAAGCATTTCAAATTTTAAAATCCCTTTACGTTTGTTTTGAGCTACTTTTTACTTTTTCAGAATTCACTTTTATATCTTTCAAGTTGACATCTGATCAAAAAATTCATCGTTGAGTAAATAGAAGTCAAAGAAGACTGCTAATACGAAATTCTCACATAGAGAAAAGTAATCTTTAAATTCCTCTCTATGAGTAAACATTTCATTCTTTGAAATTTATTCTCTTGATTCTGGCGTATGGGAACTGTATGAATATGTATTCAAATGAAATAAAGTGAAAAATTTAAGAGTTGGAAAATAGAGCCGTGTTTACACTTTTACGTATAAATAAGACTTTAAATAAGTCAGAGATAAATCAATATTAATTCACAAAGAGTTTGCTTTGATCTTTTTTTATTTCAGATATCTTTATTTATCTGAACTAAAACTTTTTACAAAGACGAAAATTCATATAATTCAACTGTATTTAATGGAAACGGTTAATTGCTAAGCGCTATTGGATCAAATAAATGCAGTTTATGAATTTTTAATACATACGTGTAATTTTTTATTACAAATTAAAGTCTTTAAGTTTAATATTTCATGTACCTTTGATGTCTTTGAAGTATTTGTTTAAAACATTTGTTAAATAAAGTATTACAATATTTAAATTATTATATTAACTATTTTGAAATATTTTTAACTATTTGTTTTATATTTTTTATTTGCGTACTGTAATATGTGTAAACGAATGATCGCCTTTATGGTTAATAAACCCCCAAATTTAAATGTTTCTCATAAATCTATGGGTTTGTTTGACTCGTGGGCAGCTAGCTTGCTTGAGAGCTGGGGTTCGAATACACTTGCGGTAGATGTATATTATATATTATTATTAAATAAGCACGTCATATTTTTTATTCGCACTCTTTAATGTGAGGAATTTTTGATAAAGATGGAATGTCTTTTCGGATAATGTATCTTAATTTTGGAAATATTATTATTATTATTTTTATGCTGATGGCGATAGTGACACTATGTGTAAGTGTCTTGTATCAACAATCTAGCTGTCTGGTGTACTTTTTCTGTGTTTTCTCCTATTTTACACATAAATGCTGCGCAGTTACATCTTAATGTTCCCTGTAAAGGCTCCTGTTATCATCCCCGCATGTCCATGGCATATATAAGAGACCCACCCACATAATTTAAGGGATGGCCATAAAGCTAACTTCCACTGTTTGGAGGTATCTGAAGCTAAAACTAATAAACAGAATGAAACCAAATTTCCTATAGATTGTGGAAGACATGGGGAGATGATTTTCGCAAAAAAAAAAAAAAAAAAGCACTAAACGTCGCCGAAAGGGGAATATACGCACTAGTACGCTCTATGAAATTTCTTACGCTCTATGAAGAATCTTTCTCTTCTTTTTCCTTGTTCATACCTGATTTTGGTGCTGTTGGAAACGAAACAAAGTCAATAATTATAATGAATGCACAGGAAATGAATTATGTCAAGTTTCATTATAATTCTCGAATATTAAAAAAAAAAATGCACTTGCAAAAAGGAAAGCTCAGCAATACGGAAAAATCTTTTATTAATCAACGTTAGGGTTCCCACGGCCACGTGCAATAATTTCAATGTGCTGACCTTTCGTATACAAGATATGGAATCCGGTGTATGACGTTCTCTACGTTGGATGTTTGTAACAGCTCGTATTAAGCTCACTTTCATGGAATTCAGGTTTGCAACGCCGCCAGCGTACACAACAGATATAAGATAACCCACAGCCATAAATCACATGGGATGATGTTTGGGAAACGGGGTGACCATTCCATCGGAAAACATCGGTTGATAACTTTTTCATTACCAAAACACGGAATGAAATTATAATTTGACAATGAAAAAGTTATCAAACAATTTTCTGCTTCTGTACTGAACTAAGAATACTCCATCTTGCATAAAAATTGTCGTGTCCAACCACTTTCTTTGCTGCAATTCAGGAATGACAAAAGTATCCAGCACTTGCCGATATATCTCACCAGTAAAGGTGCACGTAATAGTACCTGCTGTCATGTAAGCACTAAGAAATTTGAAAAATCTACCTAGATTGGGAAAACTTTAAATTCAGTCTTGAAAGCAGTGTCAAAATATCCCCTATCATTTTTTTTACTATGAAAATCATTTCCCCATGTCTTTCACAGTCTGTATAGGAAATTTAGTTTCTTTCTGTTCATTATTTTTAGCTGACGATGCCTCTAAACATGGAAAGTTATTTTATGGCCAACTTGTATATGAGTGGACTCTCAACGAAAGAGTATTCTGTCTTCTCCATGTTATCGGAGATATGTCTGTGACTTGGTGCAGTCATTTAGTGAGCAGAAATAACATGGTTTATAACATCCTATGGATACGTATTCCTTGATAAGCCTATTCGCAGGGTGTGTTAATTAATTTATTTTGGTTTTTTATAAATGTTTCTTCTGGTTTTATAAATATTTTCGGATTTTAGGATTTTCTGGATAACATGGTTCGTACTCTGTTTTGTATTTTTCTGATGATTTTCGGTTTTATTGTTGCAGCTTATGCGCACTTCAGATCTTGAACAATTTCTTCTCATCCTCTTATCCCTCCTCCCCCCTTTTTTTGAGAGGTCTAAATGTGAGGCACTTCAGGGTTTTTGTATTTCGAATGCTATGTCTGTTTTGTTATACATTTTGAGTGTAGCGAATACCAGTAGTGGCTTTTGTTGCAAAAAATGGTCCAGTTTCTAGTTCAATCCTTGTTAGTTCTCTTGTGGTTTTTGTGTTGATGTGTTGTGTTCTTTATGTATCTATCTATCTCCATGTAACATATCTTGATTTTGGAAATGTTATTTGAATTTTGTTTAGCAATTTTTTCAATTAGCTGTTTTTTATTCACAATATATGCAATTTTTGATAATAATTAATTGCACTTTTCGCGCAATAATATTGCTTATGGAAATATTAGTATTTTTACTATTTTGCATTCTGCTGTTTTGATACTGATGGCGATTATGACAGCATGTTAAGTTTCTCACACCAACAATCAAGCTGCTTAGTGTGAGTTTTCTGTGCGTAGTGTGAGTTTTCTGTGTGTAGTGTGAGTTTTCGACAAGCAAATGCTACGCAGTTATACCTAAATGATCTTCCAGAATGCTATGTTTTCTCATCCCCGAGCATTGGTGGACATTTCGATCCCCCAATGTATACTTACTATTCGATCCACCGATGTATATCTATTTGATCCACCGATGTATATCTATTTGATCCACCGATGTATATCTATTTGATCCACCGATGTATATCTATTTGATCCACCGATGTATATCTATTTGATCCACCGATGTATATCTATTTGATCCACCGATGTATATCTATATTCCCACCGATGTATATTTATATTTTAAGAAAACCTTGTTTTTAGAAATCTTGTTTGAATTTTATTTAAACAATTCTTGTACTTAATCTTCTTTTATTCGCACTCGATAATATATGCAACTTTTTAGTAATAGTTTGAATAATATATCTAGATTTTAGAAATGTTATTATTTTTGCTGTTTTTATTCGTATCATGTAATGCTAGACAAAAAAGTACTGTACCAGACGACTTAATAAGAAGTCTGGTTGATGCCATTAATATAAAAGTAATTTATTTTCATACCCACTAATGAATATATTTTGCATAATCATCTTCTTACTGTCACTAAATGACAGAGAGCAATTTCGCTGGAGCTTTGGAATTTTTCCCAGTTTTTGAATAATTATCATGAGATTAGTGTTGTTCCAGAGGAACATTTTTTATGTTCCTAACTATTAAAGAGCTACCCTCTTTATCACTCGTTCTTCCATTAAGTCTGAAATAGATAGCACGTGACTTGAATAGTATAAGCAGTAACTATTTTAATAACCTCTTCTAACTGTTTCGTAGGCATTGTTGGATATGACGAATAACCGGGAAATTATTTTAATTAGTGCCCATTTATGATTTTTATTTTTAGAAAATTGTTGGAATTTCTGTAAGTTGCCATGTTTCTGATGATTAAAAAAAAAAATGAAAATGGGGGAAAAAAATTAGGCATTCTTACATTAAGTATTTGAAAGTGCAGCAAATTGAGGATGAACATTTCCTTTCTATTTTGAGCGAATTTGATAAATAGCAGCATGCTATATAAAGGAAATACTTGTTGTAAGCAGAATATGTATGTAATGTATATACATTGCGAATATACTCTGCGCAATGCATATACATTACACAATTATAGAGATTGCATTAAGTGTATACATTTAAAGTTTTTTTTTTTTTTTTAAAAATAAAAATCCCTTTTATATGTTATTTTATCGTGTTTTTACTTATGTTACCATTAGAAATAATTATTTTTAATAATCTAATTTAAGCATTGTTATAATTTTAAAAATATAAAGAATAATAATTTATGAAAAAATATTGTAATTTCCATAAATTATTTCTTTTAAAATAGTTTAATTTCATTTTGTTGGAATTTCTGTAAGTTGCTATTTTTCTGATGATTAAAAAAAATGAAAATGGGAAAAAAATTAGTGCATTCTTACGTTATCTTTTACTTATTAAAAATAATTAGCGCTAACGCAAATTGTATATATGAAGAATATTTCTTAAAAATTTTTATTTTGTGTATTAATTAGATAAATATTTCAACATGCTTTATAAATGAAAAAATAGTGCATTTGCATACAGAGAATAGATAAATGTAATGTAAATATACATTGCGCATATACTCTGCCCAATGCATATACATTACACAAATATTATATAGATTACATTACGTGTTAATATTTTAAAGGTTTTCTTTTAAAAATAAAAATCCCTTTATCTGTTATTTTATCGTATTTTTACTTATATTACCATTAGATATAATTATTTTCAATTATCTAATATATCTTTTTCTTACGCATTGTTGTATATAAAAATAATAATTAAACAATATTTTAATTTGTGTCCAAATGTCATATTTATTTTTTTGAAAATTTTTGCATTATCTGCGAGTTGTTATGTTGAGATGATAAAAAATACGAGACTTGCAATACGTATTTAAATTTGTATATGAATACTTTTATTACAGTTTGTACTATTATAATAATTACCAACGTGCTGCAAATTGTATACAGTATATCTAAACTGCATAATAAATATGGAAAACATCTCATATTTTGTGATCTTTTAACAATAAAAATTCATAATCTGTATTTTAATCAATGGAAAATATTTAAAAAGAAATTTTTCTAAGGCTCTATGGGTGAAATTTTTAATAAATATGGAGTTTATTTATTTTTTTTATCCAACTATGAACTTTACTGGAAAAAAAAAGGAATTTTTATTTGAATTGATAAAAAATATCACCCAAAACAGTCCAAAAATATATATTTTATCTAATATACAAAATAAAACTTTCTGTTTTTCATTAAATAAGATAAAAGTATTGAAGAAAGATAGTAATTTCAGATAATAATGTCTTTTTTTTCTTATTAAAATTGTGGAGAATCACTAAATCCAGTTTCTCTCAAACAGCAGAATTCTCATTTATTCTCAACGGTCGCATAAAAGGAATGCGTGTCCATTACTCATTTCCGAATCAAATCCAATGACTGCCCTGGATTTAAAAATGACATATCATTACAATTACAGCTTTCATATTTTCATCAAATCTACGCAAAAAAATAATGTCTTCAAAAAGCCATCGTGAAATGAAATAATTTTTCGTTTTCATCCGATGTTCAACCATAATGGAATTCATTATTAGAAGAAATTTATTGCATTCATAAAATCCCAGAAAATGTTAAAGAAAAGAAAAAACATAGAGACTAAATTACAGTTATCATTTCTGTAATGTCATTTCATATGTAAATAGTTAATTTATTTTTCAAGTCTTTAGTCGTATTAATAGCTTTCATAATTTTTTTCCAATTGCTAAACATTAAAATCAATAAATAATCATATCAATCATTTTTGACCTTTTATACTATTTTAATAAATTTTTACATCTTCTCTTAAGGAATAATCAGATGACCTTGATCAAGATATAATCGAAATTGAATGATGTTTTATTCTTACTAAGGATACTAAAATATTCAGTTTTGAAAGGTTTAACTGTGGTTTTTCTGTTAGTTAAGTAAAAAATAAAGGTAAGCTTTTTAAATATACAAATATATGTTATAGTAAATAGTTAAATAAATTATTTTAAAATTTATGTAACACCAATATTAAGTTTATAAGTGTTATGAATTTCTATTTGATTTAAATTCTTTACTTCTGTAAATCGAACTCACGATTTAAGCATACCACAAAAAGTTTTTAAAATATAGGCTTTTTTTCCTGTGTGTATAAACAATTTGTCATTTTAAATTTTCATTTTTCTATTAAAGTGAAACATTAAAAATAGTTTTAATAATTATTATTAAAGATATTATGCAGAGATGCACAGACTGGAACCCATACCTCACCATGATGCTCATTTTAGTTAGAAAATTTAACGACTAATTTTTTAAAAAGCTTTTTCAGATTTTCATGATTAAAACAAGATACATGATCTAGTTATTGTTTAATAAAAAAATAAGCATTTAAATTTTACAAAAAATATTTTATTCAATGTTTCCTTATTGCACACTTAGAAAATCATAACGTGCTAGCCTAAATGCAGAATCGCTATCGATTTTTTTAAAGAAAACAGATGTTTTTGATGCTAAACAAACACATCAGCATTAAAAAGGGAAGGCCTGTTTTGATTACCACTTATTGAAGAACAACATTATTTCTTCAATATATAAACTACCAATAAAAACCTTTTGACAGTTCACTTGTGTGCTTGGTCACTATAAAAGTCGAACCAAATACTAAAACAATTATCATAATAATATAATATCACGCATCAAATTCTTTCTTTGCTTTTAATAACGTTATATTATTCATATTTTATTACATAATGATATATAATTTTTCACAGTTCTCAATGTGTGTACATTCTGTCTTCACAAGTTTGTGCATCCTTGTATTTTTTTAATATATTTATTAAGTATTATTATTAATATATTATTGTTATTAAATTATAAAATAATAATAATTAATAATATATTATTATTAAATTATTATATATTATATTTTAAACATAATATTTTTTTTCTTTTTGTGAAATCTAAAAGAAGACTATACTTCTAAATGTATATTCCTGAAATCGTTAATGAATTAGAAATGTTGGTATGAAAGAAATTTTAAATATTCTCAGCAAGCATAACATTAAATATGCATAATTTGTAATTGTACACACAAATCTTTTGTATTTATAAAAAAGAAAGAACATTATGCTCCTAATATTTATTTAAATTGGAATAAATATTCCGGTTTTTGAAATTGACATGACTCGATGTAGCGGATTTAAATGTTGTTTTCGTTAATGCAATTGTCAGTTTTATCAATCATTGAAAAACCGGTTAAAACACTACTAAATTTTTAACGATGACCTCTTTTTAATATTAAATATTTTTCTAGTATATTTGACCTTCTTATGATCTTATCTTTTAAATTTCTAACTTTTATTAGGCCTTATATAAATAAACTTTCTCCGTGACATTACTTCAATTTGATAACACTAATTCACAACCTTCTTAAAGAGATTTAACCGATAACTAATTTTTAAAGATAGTAGTTATGTATCTGACATTTAATAGAAAACGTAAAATATAATGAAAAGTAAAAATACAGGATTTAAACTAATTTTTTTTTTTTCTAAAATTTCTTTGCATTAAAAAATATAAAAGCTTGCTTAACAATAAGAATAAAATTTTGTGCTTAAATTTGGAAGGTATCAATGCTATTATTTAATAAAAATTCTTTAAAATAACAACCAAACGGAACATTTTGTATATTTTTAGACTTTAATTTATTGTGTAAATATAATTTAGTTATAAAATAAATAAATAAATAATAACTGCAGTTTTTTTCTTTCCTTAAAAACTGTAATTTTTGACAAAGAATTTGTAAATGCTAAATACGTAGAGTTTCATTTGCTACTAAAGTTAGATTATGTACCAGAATAAATTATAACAAATAATAAATATAATAAAATAAAATTGCAATAAAAATTTTTATAAACACATCTTTCATAACATTTTCTTGTAAAATGTACTTATTAATTATTTGTGTTTAAGATTTCTCAAAATCATAAGAAGAAAGAAAAAATGTGTAAATCTTATAATGTACATTACATATGAATTATAAACAGTGGATAAAAAAGTATTGGCAATTGCCTATAAATGATCATATTTGCTAACAAAGTATGCTTACAAATTTTATTTTAA
Source organism: Caerostris extrusa (assembly GCA_021605095.1). Lineage (NCBI taxonomy): Eukaryota > Metazoa > Arthropoda > Arachnida > Araneae > Araneidae > Caerostris > Caerostris extrusa. The sequence goes on from BPLR01005942.1 coordinate 60,360, forward strand.
CATAGCGATTACAGAAGGAGAAAAGACAAACAAATATAACGAAATTTTCATTTAAATATTTTTTAGTCAAAATCTATGAGAAAATCCAAAATTTACGTGAAAAAAGTATTGGCAAAATTATGAAATTGACAAAATTATGAGCGAAAACAAAATCAGTATATGTTTAGTACTTTGTATGCATACACTCTGCATTTGTAATCTATTTCTCATAGAGGAAACTACGGTCTTTGTTGTACTGTTGGGAATTTTGTGCCACTCTTGCAAGAGTAAACGTTTGAGGTCGTCTTTACTTGAAATTTTATGTTTCTTGATTTCTAGATCCAGCAGGTGCCATAAATTTTCAATTGATTGATGTCAGGCGATCGAGGTGGGGTTTTTAATTGGCGAGGAGCATTGTAGAGTAGCCATTCACGGGTGAGATTCGCTGTATGCTTGGGGTCATTGTCTTGTTGAAAAACGAATGATGTTCCCAAGCCAAGATTTTGGGCACTGATTTTTAAGTTATGGCTCAAAATGTCAATGTATGTACGTGCTGTCATAATACCATCAATAAAATTCAGGTTGCCAATTCCATTAGCTGCCATACAGCCCCAAACTAAGACGCTGCCTCCACCATGTTTTACAGCAGCAGTTAAATGTTGCTTTTCCAATTCAGTATTTGGCCTCCTCACACATATCGTCGTCCATCACTGCCGAAAATGTTAAACTTTGATTCGTCGGAAAATTAACTGTGTTCCAAAACTCTTCAGATAAATCAAAGTGGGATTTTTGCGAAATCTAACCTCTTTCTCCTATTTATTTCCGAGATGAATGGTTTCTTTCTAGCTGCCCTTCCATAATAACTTCTCTCGTGTAAAACATTCCGTACAGTCTGTACGCTGAAAGTCTTTGCGAAGTGAAAGCAACATCTCTAGCTATCTGGAGTGCACTTATTTTAGGGTTTTTCTTAACCTTGTTAATAATGACACGTTCTTCTCTTGTAGAAAATATTCGAGGTCGTCCACTTCTAGTCTTATTTTCCGTTGATCCTGTTTCCTTGAACTTTTTTACAACACTTCTGACAGTAAATAAACTTACATTGAACTGCACTCCTATAGCACGATAAGTTAAACCTTCATTTCTGAGCCTAATAATCGTGTTTTTAACACTAACATCCAACTCCTTCGATTTTCTTTTCTTTCATTTTACTGCAGTAATCGCAAAATAATGCATAGACACTTTTGGAGTAGTTTTGCAGACTTTATACCGGTAGAATTTCTTATCAGTCGAAACACGTGACTTCAATGTAACAAAATTTGCATAGAAGTTAAAACTTTTCCAATACTTTTTGACATGAAAATTTTCGTTTTTGAAAGAAAAGATCGTAGAAAATGCAAATTAAAATAAAATTTTTACTATTTTTATATATCTAAGATGTCTTGTATTTAATTACGACAGCTAAAATTGCATAACATTTTATTTATTTGTCAATATGAATAAATTAAGACAATTGCCAATACTTTTTTACCCACTGTACCTGTTCTTAAAACTGAAATACAGATTTTTTTGCTTAATATTTATTTAAAAATCTACAATTCACGTGATTAAGATAATAGAAATTAAATTTTAAGTAAAATAAACGGAAAATATACACAATTATAGCTGAAATATCTGAAGCCAATTGGAATATAATTTCATTCTGTTTAGCAATGAAACTTGAAATAATTACTTTATTCTTCAGATAGAAGTCTTTTAAGTAATCTTTAGTTGCCGAACCAAGAGCTACTTAAAAAGCTAAATAATCTAACTCTGTTTCATTTAGTATATATATTATTAAACTGAAGCAATCGATTCTTATATACAAGCGTACCTAACACAAACTGCTAAAATGTCAGTTATCCTGATTATTGTGCTGAAGATATGTAACTGAAATTATTTATACTGTTAAAGAATTGAGTTGCATATATTTCATTTGTTATATTAAAAGGCAAAATTTAGTTGTGAATATAAAAGCAATATTAACAAAAACTTTAATGAGAGAAATATTTTGGTAGGGGTTGTTAAACTTTTAGTTAACCTGGAAATTGTGCTGAAGATATGCAACTGAAACTATTTATATTGTTAAAGAATTGCGCTGCATATGCTTCAGTTTTTATATTGAAAAGCAAGATTCAGTTGTGAGTATAAAAGTATTATTAACTAAAACTTTAATAGTGGGAATATTTTGGTAGAGGTCAAATAATCCATACGGAGATAGCTCGAAATAATTGGTTCAGCTCAATATAATGAGTGATTTGTAAGCAACTGGGGTAACTTGCAACGGACATTTGCGCCGATGGAATGTGGACAACGCCCTATCCCTTGACTAAGGGGCATAATCAATAACTCTAAATGGACGACTTTTATATTTTTTAGCTTTTTATTTTTGCGATTATATACCTTTGAATTTCTTAGAGGAGTTTTAAAAATATTTTCCATCTTTTTTTTGAATAAGCTAACATTTTTGTAAATATTCCAACACTCCTTTTTTGCGATTTTTATTTATTAAATTAAAAAAAAACTATAGTCTTAAACTTTAAAAGCTTGTAGTGACAATTAACTGTGGTACTGTTTTAGGCACTAAGCTTTAAACCCTAATGACAATTACTCGAACCTAGAAAGAATACGTTAAATCGACTCCCCAAAACACACAAAAACACTTAATATACTGCAATAACCCATATAATAATATAAATAAAAAGTCCGCAATAACCCATACAATAATATAAATAAAAAAGTCCGCAATAACCCATACAATAATATAACTCAAAAAATCTACAATAACTCATACAATAATATAACTCAAAAAGATCTGAAATAAACCTTACCACAATATATTAACAGGTTCAAATATCTTCAGTAACTTATAAATAATTGGATAGGGAAAAAACATACACATGAAATAAATCAAATGCCAATTTCGAAGTTTAAAAATAAATAAAATATTTTTTATTACTTACAAACTGGGCTAATAAATACGTCATACAATTAATATTATGTTAGGCAAGAGCATGAAACAGATATGAAACTATAAGGCATGAAACAGATATCTGAATACGCATGCATAATACTGCAATATAAAAGAAAAACAAAGAGTCTTAACATCTCAGAATAATTCTGCTCAATGGTTATCTAACCCAAATCCTTTCCCAGTGACTATGTCACAACTGTTGGTCAAGAGGAGCTTTTTTTTTTTTTTCAAGAAAAGTTCATTGGAAACAAATGTCACTCATATGTATATTGATCGTGTTATCATCGGGCGGCATGGGCACCAAGACGATTGAAGATTATCACAAGGTCGAAGCTGCAGGGGCTAAACTCTAGGAGGATACTTCTTTTTGCTGTCTGCATTCCATTGCAGGCAGGAAGCCTCTTGTCCCGATCTTGAATCTCGCAAAAAATCGTTGAGACGGGATTTGCACCTGGGCTTTATTCTTCTTTTGGAATGGAAAATGGTGCATCATGGGGACAACTATTTTCTTCCTGCTTCTAGCCTTCTCTCCTATCTCAGATTTCTGATCTCTCCTTCGATGTCTTCAACCCCTTTTATTTCTCCAAAATCTTACCCTGGTCTAATTAGCTTAAAATGTGCATAAAATTACCGTAGAGTGACAAATCAAACCAAAATCTCACGCCCCCATCTCTTATTATTGGCCGGATCTTATTCTAAAATCGCCCCCTGGATCTATAAGTTTTTCCATTGGGGGAAGTAATGCCAACACTTAATCAGATTAAAAAGACAGCTAGTTCTTTGTAAGTCAAAGGTCGAGTTCGCCAGTACAGGCGACATTTGCCCAACACATCTTTGCTTATCAACTTAACACCTCCAAAAACGTTCCATCTCCATTCGGGAGAGTCACCCCCTCAATAAATACGCGATCACAGCTATTTTCCCATATCATAGCTGTCTTAATAAACTTTCGCTTCACCAGTAATGCACTACGCAGACTTGAACACCTGCGCTTTGAAGTTTTGCAAGACCTGACCCAGTAAAACACCGTACAAAGATATCACATACATTCACAGTTGCGGGAAAGGACCTGTTTTCTCCGGAACCAATCATTCTTTGATTATATTCGGGCAAGAGACCATCATATACACACTATTCCTACAGCATACACAATATATACCACCACAACACACGAATTATATAATGATTACAAACACTTTTACCTTCTGCTTCATTGGTGCAACAGCCTCATGGTGGGCCAAGGCTGTTTTCCTACTGGCAGATTTCGAAACAGGGATGTTTTCTTTTTGCAGGGTAGGTTTGTCCGCCCTACAGTCATATTAGGCCAGAGCCTACGGTTTAAAGGGGATTTCGAACCACTACAAACATCCATGGTACCGCCGGGAATCGAACCCGAAGCCTGTGGCACCAAGCACCAGAGTGCTAATCACTCAGCCATCATGCCCCAAACAATTTTACCTTAATACCAAAAAATATTTTTAAATACATATTGACACCCATAGCGACCAGACATAACTTAATAGCATAAAATCTTTGTGATACTTTTAAAGGAGCATTAAACCATCAGATTAAATCTGGTGGTTTATCGTGCTCAGTAAAATAACCATTTACACAGTAAGGGATAATGAAAAATCCGGTAAAGATCCAAAAGTCAGGTAAGTGCCACTGCAACGTTATACAAAATTCTCTGTTATGTGGTGCTCTAAATACAGCTTACTCTTTCTCAGTTGGTTGACATGGGTGAGATAATGAAGAATTATTGCATTTTTTTCTATTAATTTATTTATTTTGTTCTTTTGTTTTTCTTAAATTATTTTTTATTCAAATTTTAATTAAAATTATTCAATATATTCAACACTATACAAATCGACTAATAAACTAATAAATCGACTAAATACTATCGACAGAGAGTTAGTATTTAAATTATATAAAAAAGTCCTATTAACTGTCAGAATTATATATATGAAAGTGGTTTCAAGTCCTAAGATCGATTTCCGAAAATGAAACATAAATTAATGTAGTTATAGCAGTAGCTGAAACAGCAGTAACAGCTATATTTTGTATCAGTATTCTTCAAATTTTAATTTTTTTTCAATCTTTTGATTTTATTAACTTATTTTTTATTCAAATTTTAATTAAAATTAAGCTTATATATATTTAACACTGTACAAAATATTGACAGAAGTTAGCATTTAAATTATATGAAAAGGCCCTATTAAATGTCAGGATTGTAGATAGGCAAGTGGTTTTAGGTCCCAAAATTGATTTCCTAAAATGAAACATAAATTATGTAACACGTCAGTATTCTTCAAATTTTAATTTGATTTTTATTAATTTATTTTGTTCTTTTGCTTTTCTTAAATTATTTTTATTCAAATTTTAATTAAAACTAATACTAAATATATCAATAGTGTGCAAAGTATCAACAGAAGTTAGAATTTAAATTATATGAAAAAAAGTCCTATTAACTCACAGAATTTTAAATAGGCAAGAGGTTTCAGATATCAAAATTGATTTCCTAAAAGGAAACAAATTATGCAACACATCAGTATTCAAATTTTAATTTGATTTTTATTAATTTATTTCGTTCTTTTGCTTTTCATAAATTATTTTTTTCAAATTTTAATTAAAATTAAGGCTAAATATATCTAACACTGTACAAAATATTGACAGAAGTTAGCATTTAAATTATATGAGAAAGTCCTATTAGCTATCAGAATTGTAAATAGGCAAGGGGTTTCAGGTCCGAAGATTGATTTCCTAAAATGAAACATAAATTATGTAACATACATTAATATTCTTCAAATTTTAATTTGTTTTTAATAGATTGTATTTATTTTAATGATTGTTATTATATTTAAATTGCTTTATGGTATACGATTATTGTTTTCTTTTTAAAATCAAAGCATCCAATATTAATTGTTTAACTCTCATCAAAGACAAGTAAAATTAACAGCTGCTATCTGATTATTCCATAAGTTTAAAAGTTTCTTTGTTTAAGTAAGTTTATTGGTATTCTTTCCTTCATTTGCTTAAATTAAAGAAAACAGAAGATACATGTATGTATATGTATAAAGGAAATTAATTTCAGTTATTTTCAAATAAGGTTAAAAAAAAATTCGTTCCATTTTAGCAAGATTTGTTATTATTCATTTGTTATTATATTGTGTTATTATTCATTTGATTCTTAAATAGGTTTATGTAGTTAACTGTAAAAAGAGAGTTATAAAGTCTATATGCAAGGTTCTTCATTGTTTCAGCCGTGTTTAACAAGAAGTTCTTGAACACATAATCCCATTATTTTTGTAAACACTATTTGACATTACAATCAGTTCATCATTTATAAGCCTTTTAAATCACAATGATACGTTTTATTTTTGCAGCTGTCGTTTTTAGATGATAAAAAAAAAAAAAAAACACTTGCAGTGGCTTAGGTGTACTTTGTTAGACTTTATTTTCATCTGCAATGGAGGTTATTATTTAAGATGTAGAAAATGCTAAGGTAAACGCTTTTATAATTTTATTTAACTCAGAAAAAAAGAAAGAATAGCATCGGAACTTACTGGCAAAGGTTGGGACTTATACTTAATAGCAATTTAATAAAATTTTACAAATATTCAATGTTAAAAAAGGATTTATTTATATATAAATAAATCCTTATGATTTACATTTATTTATGTATAAATTTACATTTATTATATATTTATTATATTTTATTATATTTACATTTATTTATATATAAATAAATGTAAATCATAGATAAAAAAAAAGAAATTTGAACTAGAAAATTTGATTTTCTCCTTAAAAGTGATTCAGATGGGCAATATGTGAATCTTAGAAATAAAACACAATATTTAACCTGATAAAACAAAAGAAAGTACTGAAACTGAACTTAGTGGCAAAAGTTGGAGCTTATACTTAATAGCAATTTAATGAATTTTACGAATATTCAACGCTAAAAAATTATTTATTTATTTATAAATAAATGTACATCATAGATAAAAAGGAACATGGACTAGAAAATGTAAGTTTCTCTTTAAAAGTGATTCAGATGGGCAATATGTGAATCTTAGAAATAAAACACAATTTTTAACCTGATAAATAAGATAAAAAAAAATGAGAAATTATGTATATATATAAATGGTTTTCATTCAAGATAAATATACACACTAAGAATTTAAAATTCATAGAGAAATTTATGAAAAGCTATTTTGAAGGATTTTGTGCATATAAAATATTTCCCATAATCTATGCTCATGGTTTTAGAAGCTATTTCACATATCGATTTTAATTTTGAATGATAGAAAAATTTAGTTTTTAAGTATCTGAAAACTTATTATCCAGTCTTCTTTTTTTACTCTTTAGTATGTTGTTGTTTTCGTAATTCAATGAATAAAAAAAAAAATTAAACTTAAAATGGTATATTTTTTTTTTTTTTTTTTTGGATTTACTAAATCAAGTTAATTTGTTGGAAACATAAAAAGTTCTTTTGAGTTGTTTAATGCGTGCAAATAACATATCGGCATATGTTGTAATAAAGTGTTTTAGTGAAACACCGCTGTTAATAATCACGTAAACGACTTTCTGCGTGAAGTAACTGCATAATTGTAGGTCTCTTACAAAAGAAGATTATAGGAATTATTTTTACCTTAAAATGGCTTATCCATGGACTAAGAATGAGAGCACTTTTTTTCACTTGCAGATAGTTTTCTTTTCTTTAGTCATTTCATTTTATCAAAAAAGTAAGTGAATGAATAAAATGTTAAAAAAAAAAAAAAAAAAAAAAAAAAGTAAATAAGTGAAAAAAAAAACTGAAAAATAAATTTAAAAAAAAAATCTACTATAAATAAATTAAACCCTTAAATGATTCACTTCACCACTTACAATAACAATAAGTTGAATTTGTAATTGAAATCCATTTAAACTGATATTTAAAGAAACGAGCATAGACAATCTTAAAGCAGATCTAAATATTAACATTCTTCTTCTTCATTGACGCAACAGCCCCATGGTGGGCCAACGCCGTCTCCCTATTGGCAGATTTCGAGACAGGAGACGTTTTCTTTTTACGGGGTAGGGTTGTCAGCCCTACGCTCAACGCTCTACGGTCATATTAGACCGGGACGTACGGTTTAAGGTGGATTCGAAACCATTGCAAACATCCATGGTACCTCTGGGACTCAAACCTTGCGGTACCGAGCTTTAGAGCGCTAGTCACTCGGCCATCAGGCCCAATTGCGATATTAAGTGGCCTGATGGTCGGGTGGCTAGCGCTCTAGAGCTCGGTATCACAGGTTTCCGGTACGAGACTCGGCGGTGTCATGGATGTTTGTTGTGGTTCGACTCCACTTTAAACCGTAGGACACGGTTTAATATGATCGTAGAGCGTTGTGGGGATAGTGTTACTCGCGTCCGTAGCATATCTTCAAGCTACCACATGCCCTCTGTGTAGTGCTCAATGAGTAACAACGTTCATCGGTGCAGCCCTCTTTGGGTTGCTCACAGGGACATGGTCAATACGACCCAATCCTCGATGTAACTACGGCCCGGTGACGAAGTGGCTAGCGCTCTGGCCTTTGGTATCCCAGGCTTTAGGTTCGAAACCTGGCGGTGGCTTGGATGTTTGTTAGTGGTTCTGAATCCACTTTAAACTGTTGGTCCCGCTGTGTGCACAAGATAACCGTAGAGCGACAAACCTAACCGAACCTCGACGCAATTAAAAAAAAACATTTTTATAAAGTCTGTGTATGTATAAATTCAATTTTAAATTAATAATACGCATTGCAATGAAGTCGTTATTATTTTTAATGTGATTTAAAGCTGATAAATATTTAGTTCTTTCATAAATATCTTTTCAATAACAATGCGTAAACCGGTTTCTTAATGGAAGACATATGTGTTAAATGCATACTCTTTGTATGCATTTAACTTCATTGAGTGAGACAATAAAAAAAATGCAAGTGTAAAGAGAGAGAAAAAACTTGCTTTCTTGTCCGAAGCCATAATTAAGTCAAGTTTTCAATCGTATCTCAAGGTAAGAAATGAAATTATCTTAAGATTAAGATTCATATTTTTTTAGATGAAAGTCGTAATTAAAAAATAAACCTCACGATTCGCTAACTTTCTGTTGAATTCGACTGTGCCTCGAAAACCTTCAAATCTCTAATAATTGTTTAATGAGGTGATGATGTGATATGTAATTAGGTCTGTCTTTAAAAGCTGTGACATTTACTAAATTATGACAAAAAAGAAAGTTTTGAATAACTGTCTTTATATTGCTATTATCTTTAGTAAGAAATGACCTTATCTTTATTTTCCATAGTATGAATTAGTAAAATAATCTCTGCTTTTATAATTCCGATTATTCTGTGTAATTTGTAGTTATTTTAATCTTTAATTAATATCTTTTTTATTATATTATTATTATTATAAATTATTAATCAATGGAGGGTTTCATATTTGTAACAAGGCCTCTCCTTAATATTGAAGCGGCCTGATGGCTAATTAGCTAGCGCTCCAGCCGTTGCTTCCACAGGCTTTAGATTCGAGTCGTGGCTGTGGCATAGATGCTTGTTAGTGGTTCATAATCCCCGTTAAACTGTAGGTCCCCGTCTAATTAGCCTAAAGTGTTCACAAAATGACCGTAGAGCGACAAATCAAACCTAAATATTGAAACATGGGTCTGGAATACAATTTAGTAAAAATAATATAACTACACGTTAATAGCATTAAATACAGCAGCACTAAAAGAAAATTTGTAGCTATATAGTATATATATCTGGATAAACATTAAGCAAAAATCACTTCTATAAAATATATGTTTATAATTTATGTATGCATTTATATATGAATATAAACCAAAGGGGTGGCTCAGTGGCAACGCGTACGCCGCTGGTGAGCATTGGGTCAGAGGTTCAATCCACTGCGGCTTTGTTGTAGATACTGTTTCAAAAAACGAGAAGAATCGATGGAGTTTGTGATGTCTTGCCTCGATAGTCGGATTACCTGGTGGGAGTTTTCTGGGTTTTCTCTCATACTATACGCAAATGCTGGGTAGTTTCCCATTAAAAGTTTCCTATTTCCCGGGCTGCCCTTCTTCTTCTGCTACATGGAGCTATCTAGATTCATCAGATTTTTATCTATGGGTGCTCCATCACAATAGAAGCTGCAACTCTCTTCCCTACTTCCATGAGGGATACGATAAAAACAAACCACAACTATTATTTACTGTACCTTATCCACATTCTGTCACAGTGATTAAAAACAAATTCCCCAGAGGTGGCATTTAAGGGACTCGTAATCTCCTGGAGCACAATGGAAGAAATTTCCTGCCTACAGATTTATTGTACCTATCCCCAGAGTAGATACTAGAGTTTTAGTTAAGCATCCAGTCTCTAACCGAACAATCTCAGTTCTGAAATCCAACACGCTATCCATCAAGCCGTTTAATACTGGAATCCATCCAAATACTAAAAGCCAATAAGAAACCTGATTTGCTTCAGGCGGCCTGATGGCCAATTGGCTAGCGCTCTGGCCTTTAGTACCAAAGGCTTCAGGTTCGACTCCTGGCGGTGACATGTATATTTGTTAGCAGCTCGAAATCCACGTTAAACTGTACTCCCGGTCTGTTTAACGCTCGTGTGCACAAAACGACCTTTGAGCAACAAAATCTAGATAATTCTGAATCTGCTATTCCAATGGGAAATGACCTCGGGTCAAAATGTCCAGCATTCGAACGCAACATTTTTTTTTATTTGCAATGGCAAGAGAAACACTCAAGTCTGGAAATCCTTTTATATGATGTCTGTCCACGATCTCGTCTTTCCCACATAGAGGGCAATTTGGGCTATCAAAAATGCCAATGTGGTTCAGATGGCTCGCCAAACAGCCATAGTCAACCGAAAGTCTCAACATTGTAGCTGGCAAGCGAATGTTGAATCTCAACTTCCTTAGATTGGGACAGGCCGCCCGCATTTCATTATAAGACAATTATTACGCGAAGGTGATCAATGTTGGAGCGTTGCTGCAAGCCCATAGTAGCACCCTTTGAAAGCACCGTAATTTTATCTTTAAAAAATGGGGTCAAGTTTTAAAATGTTAAAAAATTGTACGGATGTTGATAATCTATTTATTTTGTTTTATTACTTGAAATCTTCGTGAGATTTAAGGTTTTCTATTATTTTACTACCTTATCTTTAACACGGTAGTCCTTTTTCGCTGTCTTACTTGCTCTTTAACTTGGAAAAAAATTGTTTCCTCTTTCACGTCTGCAGCCATTTCGTTATTATTTTCAACGATTTATTTGTCATTCCGTGATATACGAAACATTTTCATTTCGGTTTTGAACCCATAAAATATTTGTAGTTTTTTTTTGATGGATGTAAAACTTGATCTATGATTTTAAAGTAGTCGTCCATGAAGTAAATTAACTTTCGTTTCTGATTGAACAATTGTTGAAAAGAGATTTGATATAGTTTCCTTTGATTGCTATAAATTGATATTATTTTAATAAATAAAAATTGTACAAATAATTATATATATATATATATATATTTAATACCACAGTTCATCTAAAAAAACCGACAATCCTTCGAAACTCTACGTATCTCTTTTATGGTTTTAAATAATTATATTTTTCAGTCCAATTGATGGCCCAGTGGCAACTGGAATATAGGTTTGTGGTTTGGTTTGTCGCTCTACGGTTATTTTGTGCACACTTTAGGAACCGGGTCCAACCGGGTCCGGGACCAACAGTTTGACCAACGGACCACTAACAAACATCCATGCCACCGCCAGGATTCAAAACTGAAGCCTATGGTACCCTAGGCCAGAGCGCTAACCAATTGGCCATCAGGCCGCCTGGAATAAAGGAGAACTTAGGTTCGAATCCTCTGTCGACATTGTTGTAGTCACTGCATTCAGACAAGAGCAGACTCCATGAAGACTATGGCAATGTTGATAATCGGGTTGCTTGGTGGAAGTTTTCCGAGTTTTTCTCCCATAAGACTCGCAATTGGGGGAGCAATTGCCACTAAAAGTTTTCCGGAAGGTACTGTCTTCCTCTCATCGCTCGTCAGTGATCCCATCGAGGAAAACCTAAGTAGTACATGAGATCTACTGATATTAACACACATAAAAAAAAAAAAAAAAAAAAAAATGTTCACTTAGCAGGGAAAAAAAGAACTTGATATTAAGATTCTTCTTTTTCAATTCCTTCTATTAGCTCACATTCTCCCTATATATATCTTGTTCAAATTTTCAATCGTTCATAAAATACTTTTTATTCATCCACTCAAGTTCAAACACATTTTTTTTTAACTTGTAGGGGAGGACACTTGATGTTAATGCAGTTTTTTCAAATATTAATTCAATAATTAATAATAGATGGCGCCAGATAAACTTAAAAAATGAATGAAAATTATTTATAAAGAACTTTCTGCAATATAGTGAAAAAAAAAAAAAAAGAAGGAATTGACTTTAAAAAATTTGTTTTTATATTACTTGTTTCTCCCTGTCTTCACTAGCCAAACATTCCAAACGTGTTTTAGAAAAAGGCGGTGGAAGGATTCTATAAATGATAGAAAAGCAATATTTTTTAAATAATCAAAAATGCGAATCGCACGATGAAAATTCAAATATTTTGATGCGATTTAAAAATAAATTTAACACAACTTTTGTCATTCACCATAGACAATAATTATGCAGGGTTATAATATTTGGCTACATGGTAGTTCATTTTATAGCACTATTTACTATTTCGGTCATACTAAATACTAATTTGTAATTCTGCAGTATTTATACTATCCCATATTTTTCAGAGTTTGTTTTCAAAGAAGAATGTTTGCATAATTGTAATTACAGTTAAGAAATATTTCATCCTTTCACAAGATTTTTTTTTCAAAATTAAAAAAAAAAATACATTAGATTGCAGTGAAGAAAATTGAAGGATTTCCGAATGTTTGCATCATCATTCTTTTCAGTGAATTACTTATTTCTAGTATTTTAATAATCCCTTAAATATATTTTCTTTGACGCATGATTGAACACGACCTTCACACGTTAGAAGAAAAACGATTATTTACGAAAATCAACAAAATGCCATTTAAAACGAATTATTCAAGAATATCTCTTAAGCAAATCACGTCTCGTACTTACGTTAACTGTTGTTTTATCCAATAGAATTTATGCACAATGTTTAAGTGCACTGTTAATTTATCGTTCTTAGCATTATTTTAATGCATTCTGACGTTAGAAAAACAGAATAGTGAGCATCTGTAAGTATCAAAGGAGAGCTGGTTCGTCAGCCAATCGGAAGCCTGAGTGGGAAGGAGATGGGTCGGCAAACGTTCTACTACGTGTGATTTTAAAATCTGGTTAAAATATAGCTTTCCCGACACGTGGCTCAGTGGCAACGCGCTCCTCTGGTGAGAATTAGGGCTGAGGTTCAATTCTCTGGGCTTTGTTGTAGACACTGTTTCAAAAACGAGAGACTCGATGGCGTTTGGGATGTTCAGCATCTTGCCTCGTGAGTCAGACTACCTGGTGAGAGTATTCCGGATTTTCTCCCAATCCTAGCGGTGGCATGGATGTTTGTTAGTGGTTCGGTATCCACATTAAAAAGTAGCTCCCAGTCTAATTAGACTAAAGTGTGCACAAAACTACCGTAAAGCTACAAATTAAACCAAACCGTACTTTCATCTTTATCATCATTGGCGCAACAGCCCCATTGTGGGCCAAGGCCGTCTGCCTACTGGCAGATTATGAGACGTTTTCTTTTTACGGGTTAGGATTGTCAGCCCTAAGCCCAACGCTCAACAGCCATATTAAACCGTGACCTACGGTTTAAAGTGGATTCCCAACCGCTACAAACGTTCATGGTACCGCCGGAATTCGAATCCGAAACTTGTGGCATCAAGAGTCAGAGCGCTATTCACTCGGCCATCAGGCTCCAAACAATACTTTAGCTTTGAAAAAGTTCAAAAATTCTCGGTTTATACACGCGAACATGCGGTAATCGTGATCCGCATCTTCATTAATCGAATCTCTAAAAATCCTACCAATTCTCAATTAAAAACCATATATTATGTACTCTTAACTCGATTTAGACCACGTGTGTTAAGAAAAGAAAGTTATCAGCCACTGCTGAAAGGTAGCACGTGTGATGAAAGTCTAAGGTGACGTCATCATGTGAATAGCGGTCGTGCTGAAATACCTGCCTGAAAGAATCTGATAAAGTTTATCCTTTTTTGACTTTTGTCACCAGAGATTACGTTCGTGGAAACATTTCACATATTTCTAATTGCGAGCACCAATATGTAAGGGCAATTCATTAATAACCTGATTTACATGCTTATCGCAGACTGCATTAGCCATAAATCTAAAATATTCTTTTTTATTCCATTAACAAGTGTTTAGCAAGTGTTGTGTGTGTTGAATAGCTAATTTTCTAAACGTAATAAAATATCAATAAGAACTTATTTATGTTATATTTGCATTTTTTTTTTTTTTTTGTCGTAACACTTTTCCAAGAATCAAATATGTTTTAGATTATGTATCATAGAGTCGCAGTCTTCAACTTTATGAGTACGAAGACCTATTTCACGTGATACTTTTTTTTTTTTTTTGCCATAAACTGAGTACCTTTACTGTCTCAGATTAATGTTATGAACTTGATAAGAGTTTTAACCTTTGGGAAAATATTTTAGAAAAGATATAATTGAGAAATAATTTTTAATCAAAATTTTGTGTGTGTTTTTTTAATATGTCTTTCATAAATAAATTTTGAAGAAACTGTTTTGCAAACATTCCTTAGAAAGTCTGATTTTGATTGTTGAGGTACTTATTGTCCGCGAAACTTTATATAAAAAAAATGCTGCACATTACTTATGGTACATTTACGTTCTTTATGAACATAAAATGGATTAAGTTATATTTTATGGTAGTTTGTAGTTATACTCAAGGGCATGAAATTTAGAATTATGATTTTATTGCAGTACAATAGAGTAATGACTTCTAGGTGATACTGTTAATTTCACAGTACTTTATTTTGTGATATTGTTGATTAACATATTTGAATAACCTCCTTGAAGAGATAAATGCTTTCTAACTTCTTCTAACTGGGATTTGGTAAAACATTTACCTTTTATAAAGAGAAAAATTTAAATAAGTACCTTTACGTAGCCAATCCTGATACTAGGCTTTTAAGTAGCCAATCCTGATACTGGGCTTTTAAGTAGCCAATCCTTATACTGGGCTTTTAAGTAGCCAATCCTGATTACAAATAAACTGGATTAAATAAAAGGGTTATTTTGTATAATAGGGAAATTTATAAAAAGTATAAATATTTTTTCAATAAATGACTATTTATATTTTTTTAATCCAATAAATTTAAAGTTTCCTTGATACTTTACTTCTCTCTAAAAAATATTTTGGGGCATTGATAATTTATTTTCAATAAATTTTAAATATACATAATTTATTAACATTAAGCTATGCATAATTTTTAACATTAAACTATGCATACTTGTTAACTATAAGCTATACATAATTGTTAACATTAAGCTATACATGTTTGTTAACAATACATAATTGTCAACTTTTGTCTTGGATTGCATTGAACAGATTATATTGGTATGGTAAGAAAGTAAGTTTAGTTTTTACAATGTACTTAAATGGTGAACAACCGAAATTATTTTCTTGCAAACCTAATATTTTAAGACATACAATTTGGAATAGTTCTAGAATATTTTTTGTAGTTACTTTTTTTAATTAGTGCTATGTTGTATTTGTTCTTAAAATAATTACAAATCTAAGAGAAATTCTTGTTCAGCTTCTAGTAAAAACTGATTTATGCTATTGAGAACCCCATGTTGTCTACATCGTGGAAGATTTCGTTCTTAACTATCACCAGACTAAACCAATTTCACTACCCGCCATAACTAACGAATCATGCTACCGGGACCGGTCTGTCTTGTTGGCGGTGCTGAACATTCAACTTTCATCTCTGAATTTTTCATTCCATGCTGTCCATTTAAAATAAAGAAGAAAGAGCCGGTTTACATGCATACTTCAGCGGATCGTAGAAAAAAATGCCAAAGAAAAGAAAAAAAAAAGTATTTTAACGGATTGTTTTGCATTCTAAACAGCTTTTGCTACTTGTACTTTTTTCCAACGACTTTTGGTGCAACGATTATTTTTAAAAAAGTTATACAGGTTATGTTTGTCTCATTAAAATTAAAGTTACATATATATTGATGCTGTACATAGACGTAAAATATATTTTAAGAAAAACGCGATTTGATTTAAGCAATGTATAATTAAAACAAATATATTTATGCCGTTCTGCGGAATTTTTTCATCTCACATTGCAATCGATGTTTGATGCTTATGCCCGCATAAGAGCAACGTTTTAATTTTTTTCCTGTATAAAAATGTATTCATTACTTTATTTGATAATAAATACTACACTGTGTAGGCAAATTATTATGTAAACTTACATGTATTTTTATGGAAAACAATAAAATTTTTCCTTCATATTACAAAAATTCAAAAAATGTGCAGAAATTAATCTCATAATTTTTAAATATAAATTCCTAAACATTCTTAAGAAAACCACTTTAAATCGTAGGTCTCGGTCTAATATGACTATAGAGCGTTGGGCTAACATCCCTACCACGTTAAAAGAAAACATCTCCTGTCTCGAAATCTGCCAGTAGGAAACAAGAAACATTCTTAAACTGTACAATCTTTGATGATAAATTCTTCTAGATAAATAATAATAATAAGGGTTTTCTTCTAGATAATAATAATAAATAAGAATAATTTAGACTTGCATTTTTTAATATTCATGTATTGCCATTACTTTTTAATAAAATTCTCTAATTACATATTTTTCAGATAAATCGATTAAAAAAGTACCAAAAGGTGTGTTTTTATTATTTTTTAACATCTAATACTTTTCTGTGGATGCTTTTTCCAATAGATAACAATTTTTTGGCAAAGACAAAACTAGTTAGGTTAAAGTTTAAATGACAGCTTTTTGTCCAAGGTCGTTTTCAAAAATTGAGGAGGAGAAATTTAATTATTCTTCCTAAAAATACCACTTTATATATAATAATGTAGCCACCCATTGTAGACGCTTCTATATTTAATCTCTTCTCTAAATTTATTTATACTTATAAACAATACAAATTATTGCGTATAATTGCATAAATATACTAATTATTATGTTTAATTAGAAACATTTTTTACATTTATTTCTTTTATGGGAAGAGGTTTGATGTAAATAAAATAATCATTTATGATTATAAACGATATATTTCTATTTATAATTATAAACAATTCAAATTATTGCATATAATTACATAAATATACTATTATGGTTAATTAGAAATATGAAAGTAAATGTTTTTACATTTATTTCTCCTATAGGAAGAGGCTTGATGAAAATAAAATAATCATTTAAAGTTATAAAATATATTTCTATTTATTGTTCTAAGCAATGCAAATTGTTGCGAATAATTGCATAAATATATTAATTATTATGTTTAATTAGAAAAATGGGAGTAAATATTTTTGCATTTCTCCTATGGGAAGAGGCTTGATGAAAATAAAATAATAAGTTAAGGTTATAAAATATATTTCTATTTATTGTTCTAAACAATGCAAATTATTGCGAATAATTGCATAAATATACTGTTAATAAATATTATGTTTTATTAGAAATAAGAGAGTAAACGCTTTTACATTTTTTTCTCCTACGGGAAGAGGCTTGATGAAAATAAAATAAATTTCTATACAAAAATAATGATTTTATTTTATTTGATAAAACAAAGTGCATTGCTTTTCTATTATTTTTATATAATAATACCTAATCTATTGACAGGTGACCTAAAACAATTTCAAACAAGCCATCCTGATCAATTTCGCAAATTTTTCTAGTCATCCCTTATACTCATAAAAATAAACTAAATCAAACGAAAACAACTCTTTAATCGAAAAACGATTTTGGTTAAATGTGACTATTCTATTGTATTTACACTGTTGTTACACTCTTTTTATGAAAGCCTTAGGAAGAAAAGGCAGATGGTTCAAGATCGACTTATCTATTGAAAACAAACGAACAACTAAACTAAACTAAACTCATAAATAACTTTTTGTTTTTCTAGATTTTCTCTCTCTCTTTTAACAATAAGTTTGGTGATGATTAAAAGAGAACTAACTGGGTTACTTTATAAAAGCAATATTTTAAATCTTGATTTATTCTGTATTGAAAATTGTTAATTATGTATATTATTTTATTATTATTGTTAATTGTGAATAATATTTTATTATTATTGTTAATTATGAATAATATTTTATTATTATTGTTAATTATGAATTTAATTTATTTTGATTATTAGGAATATTAAGTTTAGTTTAGTTTTTAATTTTAATTTTATTTATTTATATTTTATTTTTACTTATTTTTATTTTTATTTATTGATTTTTATTTTTTTGACAGGAAAGAGAAACTTTTATTTACTACATTTCTTACCAACTTTCTTCTCAAAATTTATATATGAAAAATAATATAATTTACAACGACTATCTTATTTTCTTGCACAACCCTTCTTACTAAGAGCTTAGTGCAATTTTACATCGAATAAAAAAAAAGAAAAAAATAACTTCATGCATGGCACCTAACTATAAAAAGAACATACCCTTCTAATGAACTTACAAATGTTGCTAGATAGAACCCGAGGTATTTTAAGAAAAGTACTCTACCGAAACCTTTCTGTCTTAGTCATGAAAAGAGTTATCCTTGAAAAAAAAAAGCAGAAAATAAAATTTAAAGAGATGAAGAAGGTATATGGGGTAGGCGAACTCTTCTCTTTTCTGACATTTCAGTTAAATTCAACGTTTTAGAACGATTTGATAGCATTCATCTGTCTCAGGAATAGTGTCGTGACAAAAGTCATTTGGAACACACGAAAGGAGTTCTAAAATTGTTCACGAAACGTTCTTCAAGGCACACTATTCGAAAGTTTTGCATAACACTGGGCAAAATTGAAGGAAAGAGAATAATAAAAAAAGTAACGAGCGATGAAGATCCTATTATAGTTCTTATTGAGATTCGACTAATGATGTAACCCTTTTAACAAGAAGAAATCACACATTGTAATGATATTGGAATTATGATGTAGGGTGCCGATATGGAACAGGAATAGTTCTGTTCGAACTATAAGCATTAATATCCTTGGCTAATTTAGCGCCATTGTGTCATCCTTTTCTTTGTTGTTTTCTTTATGTTTAATGTGTTTTTCTCGAAATGAGAAATCTGCCCATTAAGGTATATTTTGAAATCTTTAGGTAGATAACAAATAAAACACTAATAGAACAACAAGACGAGAGAAGTTCGGCTGATAATAAAACACTTAAAAAAAAAAAAAAAGAAAGAATTCAACTTACCTCAATTTATTATAATTTCAACCTTTCTTTATAAAACTTAATAACGATGGTTATTTTATCATTTTTAAATGAAATAATTTATTTTCTAAGAGGAAGTAGAATAATTATTCGTTGCATTCAAGGACTTAGCAAAAGCCCGATTACGAGTTAAATGGAATTTGTTTATCAAGGACTTAACAATCTGTTATAGATAGGCAAGACAGCGATGAATACGAAAATCACAGATGAAGGTTTCCTATGTGAAGGATATATAATAGAATATTTCGGTAAGAACTATTTCCATTATACTCTCCTCAAAAAAAAATGCGAGAGGTGTTTTGTTTTTTATTCATAAATAATTCATATTCGTCAGAATATCATTTCCTATTCATATATGTAGCATTTATTGCTTTTGCTTCCTTTTAAATCATTGAATAACTTCATACCATTTCATTTGATTTGCTTTGCTAGAATTCGGTGGTAATTCTGTATTATTTTCTTTGAAGAAGTGGGACTTTTGTTGTTTGTTGAAAAGAAACATTTAGCTTAAACCCCTTGGCTGTTCAGGTTTTTGGTTTTAAAGATTTGGAGAATCAGTTTCAAATTAGGATAATTACTGAACAGAGCAGAAAAATAAAAAATAAAAGGTTTTTTGCTATTCCTTTTAAGTAAATATAAAGAATTTTTTTCTTCTCATTTTGAAATGTGTAAGTCTCGCCAGATAATTTGCAGTTAAATAGTGGCATATATTATTAATTCAAATAATGTAATTATTTATTAATTGATAATTTAATTATTTGCCAACGTATTTTTTCATAAATATTATTAATTGGCCAGCTCTAAGGAATTCAATTAAGGTTTGAACGATTGGCAGACAAGTAATTCTAATATTTAACTAATTACCAACGCTTGCAAAGTTAAAATTCTTCCATTATACTGCCAAACCACCTTGACTTGTAGGATTTAAATTGTTTCCTTTACCTAAAAAATGCCCGAACTAAAATGATTTTTATGTGATAGCAGATGTACATATACATTTTCATTACCCTAAATACATAAGGCCACTTATAAAATTTTTTTCATATATTTAGATGTATAGTTTCCAATAAGTTCGATCAAAAACCTCACCGCCTCAACAGTTGTGGAAGATAATACATTTATAAATTTTAAAAGGAGAGAATCTTATTAATATTCTTATAAACTTCTAAATTTTATAAGCATGAATTTTAAATGATTACAATTGAAGAAAAACTATAATGAATTATAAAAAGGACTTCAAGCTGTAAATAAAATATTAAGTTATAAAGAAAAAGTATTTCAGCAACAAAATATTTTGCTTTCAAATTAAAAAGCAAAATGAAAATTCCTTGCATTTTTATGTTGTATTAATATAGATATTTGTTAATTTTAAATAAACAAAAGATGGCATGTTTTTGTTCTTTTCTTTATAATTTATGTAAATAAAATTCATTTAAAATAATTTGAATAATTTGTTTTAATTCTACAAGAACAAATGAGGTGAATTAGAAAAGAGTTACTATTTTTCAGAATCTTTTTTAAATGAAATAAAATTATAATAATTGTACAATATTCAAATGTTTGTTTACTCTAAATGTAAACAAATTTTTATGTAAGCAAATAAAAACGATAATACTTCAGAAAACAACCAAAACTTCAGTTCGTAAATCTAAGCTGAACAAACCTGTAAAAATTGTAAAAAAAAGTAATTTGTAAAAATTGTAAAAAAGTAATTTGAACAAATTGTAAAAACATAATTTGAAAAAAAATTTTTAAAAAGTAATTTGTAAAATTTGTAAAACAGTAATTTGTAAAAATTGTAAGACAGTAATTTGTAAAAATTGTAAAACAGTAATTTGTAAAAATTGTAAAAAAGTAATTTGCAAAAATTGTAAAACATTAATTTGTAAAAATTGTAAAAAAGCAATTTGTAAAAATTCTAAAACAGTAATTTGTAAAAATTGTAAATGAGTAATTTGTAAAAATTCTAAAACAGTAATTTGTAAAATTGTAAAAAAATAATTTGTAAAAATTGTAAAAAAAGTAATTTGTAAAAATTTTAAAACTGAAATTAAGTTAAGCAACAAATAAATTAAATACTAGAGTTGTATGTAATATTGTTTTTAAATATGTGAGTGAAAAAGTAACTGTTTTGAAATAAACTATTCCACTGTGCTATAAGCCAGCTGTCAGTTGTTTATCGTTTTGAAATGCTTCACCTGACGTGTGTGACGCTTGGGGTCGTGGGAGGGGGAAATGTCGACAGGAGCTGTATCATGATTACTTCGGGGTGGGGATGTTCGGCCTCCATCCTTTCTTCCACATGCTGCCTGTACCATTAGGCACGTTGAACAGTAGCGTGGGGAGGGGATCGAGACCTTCTCCTTATCATATGTTTCGTATAGACAAGCTGTCGTTATATTAAACATGTATTTTTGTATATGAATTGTTTTTGGTTGAACTTAGTCATAATAGTCCATAGATAAATAATTAAATTTAAAAGTCTGTTAGAATATTTCATATTTCATTGTCTAGGGCAGTAGTTCTTTTCTTAAACTTTTTGGTTCGCGATCCCCTTTGAAATTTCCAACTCCAACGATGTGTAAATATGAAGCAATATTGCATGAAATGTATCCATACAGCTTTTTTTTTTTTTTTTTTTCTTAATATATAAATATATTAAACCATTTTAGAAAAAAAATGCGTGTAAAGAATCACAAGAACTAAAAAGATTTAAAAAATTGCTATATTGCAATATATTTACAATATTATTAAAAAAAAAATAATAAATTTAAAGTTAAACAATAATCAATGTTATAAAAAAGTTTTAATATGAAAACGGCAATTTAGATGTAGTTAAAAAGTTTCAAATTCTTTTCGCAGCGCCGCTGGCAGTCAGAAATCTCAACTGTAAAACCACTGGTCTGCTGTCTGTCACTGGTCTCCAATGTGTTGTCAAGATAGCTCTGCTCTGCCAATTAAAATGGCTGCCTAACATATGTTTTGGCAACAGGAGCAGATTGCTTGCTCTTCTATTAGGTTTTTCTTACTTTGAATATAAATATGAACCAGTTCCTCTTAAGCAAATTTCCAGAAAGGCATTTGTTCCTTTTTCTTTATATTCTTCTTCTTCCATGGCACAGCAGCGTGTTAAATGAATTTCTATTCTGTCTTAAAAATGATGATTGATGATTTGTCAGCCATAATTGATGATGATGTTTGATGTTAAAAATGATGATTTGTCGATATGTATCTAAATGTAACTGATTTTCTCTATGAATATATAATTATAGCATTTATGTGAATGATCTTTTACCTTACTTCTTCTTCTTCAATGGTGCAGTAGCAATTACCTTACTTCTTCGTCTGCCTACTGGCAGAAAAGAGAAGTTTTTCTTTACAGGGTAGGGTTGTTAACCCTGTGCTCTACAGTCATATTAGACATGGACCTACGATTTAAAGTAAATTCCGAACCACTACATATATCCATGGTACCTCTAGGTCTCCAACCTTGTGTCCCCGAGCTCCAGTTCTCTAATCATTCGACCCTTTTCTTTATATTGCTATAGTATAATGTATCCCTGTCTAAACCACCTTTCACCCTGGGTATAAATCTACCATATCGTTGGCAAATGCCATCAAGTCAAATATCCAGGAAAAAATAAAAAGTCCACCTTCCAGTGATTTTTTATGGCATCACTTGAAATGTTCAAAATGAGTTCTGTGCGGAAATGAACGTTACTCTTTGATGAAATTACTTAAAAAGCACAACTTACATTTTCGATAATTTATTACTTGTGAATAATACCATTAAAATCCAATTCGTAAAAAAAGTTACAAAAATATAGCATTTGTTTTTATTTCTAACCACTTCATACGCGTAAACCATGTCATACGCGTGTAGTTCTCGATCTTAATCACTTTTGACAAGTTTTTGTCATAAACAAACAGTTCTGTTTTTTAAAATTTCAACATTCAAACGAAATTGGTGATACTTATTATTTTCATCCTCTCACAATCAACGAGAACGGTTTTTGCCGTTCTTTATTACCCAATCGTATTGTCACATTGGGGTGTCAGCTGCAATAACTCTTCCTTGGTCGAATGCTTTGCAAAAACAGCCAACTGCTAGGCATTATAATTGGTTAATTTGGCATTGATCGATTCTTACATGAGGAAAGTTACTGAAAAGTCGAGTGTCGAGAAGCCTACATTTAAAGAGGTCAAATTGTACCGTTTCAGTGGTTAACAGTTAAGTGACGTGAATCGGTCGGATGTGCATTCACGGATGAGCCTCACAAAGATGCACTCTACTGAGAAAGCTTATACAAACGTAGTCGTGAACTTCATCTACTTAGAAAGAAAGCACTGAAGTAACTGAGCAAAAATTTGACTTGAGAATTTTTCCTTTATCATTATAATGACCTAACATCTCACGTTATTACTGATTCAGTGGATTATATTAATTAGTTTAATTAAAATTATTAAAATATCACTTTGCCAGAAAATGTTAGTTGCAATTAAACTATAGATGTATTGAAAAGTAGTGATTGTTTACGAACTCGGGATGGAGAGATGACCAAAACGTTCCGAAATTCAAACGAAATTTCAACTGAACATTTCAACTGAATTGGATTTTTGTGCTGACCCTCTACTCTTGTCCATATATAAGATCTTTACTAATGGATTTAAAATAAATTCAATGACTTTTATTGAATTCTCTCCCATATATATATATATAGGGCTTGATAGCGCTGGAGCTCGGTGCCACAGGTTTTCGTTTTGGTGCCATGGATGTTTGTGATGGTTCGGAATCCACTTTAAACCGTAGGTCCCAGTCTAATATGATTGTACAGAGTTGGGCGTAGGGCTGACAGCCCTACCCAGTAAAAGAAAACATCTCCTGTCTTGAGATCTTCCAGTAGGCAGATGGCCTTGGTCCACCACGGGGGTTGTTGCGCCAATGACGATGATGATCATATATATGTATAAACAATTTTTTCATAACGTATTTTTCGCAACTTTAAAGATGTATTTGCATTCACTCAAAAACATTGCTCTATTCTATATTTGCTTACAAAAAATGCATATTACCTATAAAATACTAAATTAATAGGTACCAAAGTATAATAACTGTGTGACTAATCCTCAATGTCCGGCAGCTCGAGACGGACATCCCATGAAAATAGTGTACTCATAGATGGAGAAAAAGGGGGTAGCTTCTGTTGGGACGGAGCACCCGTTGGTAGAAGTCTAACTTGACTCTGATTCGATGAAGAGAAGGACAATGTCTTCCGGGAGTTTTAAGGGTTTTTTCAATTCCTTCTATTAGCTCACACTCTCCCTATATATATCTTGTTCAAATTTTTACATCATTCATTTTTACATCATTACTTTTTTACTCATCACTCAGTTCAAATACATCTTTTTGAACTTGTAGTGGATGACATGTTAATACAGTTTTTTTCAAATATTAATTCAGTAATTAAGTTTAATTAATTAATTAAAAAAATTTTTAGATTTAAATTACATGTATCTACCAATAGATGGCGCCAGATAAACTTAAAAAATGAATGAAAGTTATTTATAAAGGATTTTTTTGCAATACAGTGAAAAAAAAAGTAGGAATTGACTTTAAAAACTTTTTTTTTATATTACTTGTTTTTTTGTTGGTGGTTCAGAAATCCACGTTAAACTGTAGGTCCCGGTCTAACTAGCCTAGCCTAAAGTGTGCACAAAATGATCGTAGAGTGACAAAAATCAATCCAAATCAAATCTCGTTTTGAAACAGTGTCTACAACAATACCGCCAGAGGAGTGAACATCCAGCCTAATGCTCACCAGCGGCGCATGTTATCACTGAGTCACGGGCACCGAAGTATTATATAATAACTTAAGACAAGTAAAGAATAGTGTATATTTTAAGCACAAAGGAGCTATAGTTGTAATTCTTATTTTAATCTAATTTTTTTCTTAATAATAAAATAGCTTCTATATAAGTTATTCTTTTATTGTTGGTCTAAAATAGCTTTTTATAAGCCTGAATGATGGATAAATCTCTCAACACTTACTTGGATTGCTGGTAAAGTAGTCTTTTTAAGTGATTATATTATTCAAGAATACAATTGAATTCTCGCTTTAACATTTAATTTTGACATTAATTCTAGAAATTTTGAAAAATAAGAATTTTAAAAAATTTAAACATTTTTGAAAAATAAAAATTATTAAAAATGTAAAAATTTTTGGAAAATAAAAGTATTAAAAATTTGAAAATTTTTGTCCCCACCTCTCTTACTAATAAACTAATACTAACAATTCTTACAGCAAAAGTCAAACATTTAAAGCGGCTTGGTCACTAATGAAATGAAAGGTTTATTTTAAAGATTTTTCAATATGATTTATAATTAAAAGATAATTAAAGTTTATTATTTCCAGGTTATTAAGATATATGATTTCTGGCTTGTGATTTAAAAGTAGCCAAATAAATTTAAAAAAAACTAGCATAAATACGTTGTTGTGAAAGAAATCAGAAACTTTGACGTTTTCCAATTTTAACTTTTTTAACTATTAATAGTTGTGTTCATTTTTAAATTTTATGTTAATTTTAAATTGTTAATGTTTATTGTTAATATTATGTTAATAATTGTTAATTTAAAGTGATGAAATTAATATCTGTGAGATATCCATCAAATTGAGATTTAACTTTTTTAATTATAAAAATATAAACTTTTATTATCTTTTGATTTAAAAATTTCCTTGTCCATTCAATCATTGGAAAAAAAAAAATTCCCTAATTAAAATTTCCTTAAAATCCAATTTTTTTACTCTAAAATTAAATGTTCTAACCCATTTAGCTTTTCCTACTTTGACTATACTTTTATGTACTGATGATAAGAATGAATTTGTTAACTTCAATCGGTAATAAAAAATTGTGGTAGGAAGATGGAAATCTAGAATCATGCAAGCACATTTTTTTTTTATGATGGTGATAAGTCAGTAAACAATGAAATGTGTTTAGGCGTTTCCATAGTAAACGAACTCTGAGAATTTTAAAACAAGTGAATTATTAAAACAGGAGTGCCATTTTTTGCACCATGTCAGATGAGAATATAGTTCTAAACACCAAGCCCTCAGCTTTGGTTACTTCTTCTTGTGTTACTACCGTGTTCTCCTTTAATAATCTTACCCCAAACTAATATTTAATATTCACCCTTAAACAGTGATGACGCCTTTTTTTTTTTCATTTTTTGTTTTTCGAAGTGAGACAAAAAAAAAATATATATGCTATATCGTAATTAAATTCTATTCAATTATATTCTTCACTAACTTCCATTAAGTTCCTTTGAATTCCAAAAGCCTAAATTTCAAAATGCTAACTTAAGAAAAAATTGTTGATTAATAATTAGTAACCATATATATTGACAGGTGGGAATTGGCCTCCTGGTACAAGAAAGTTAAAAAAATTTTGAGTTATTAATTCTATAAATTTCTCAATTCTTCTACTTCATTGGCGCAATAGCCTATGTTGGGCGAAGAGCCGTCTGCCTACTAGCAGATTTCGGACAGTGATGTTTTCTTTTTATGGGGGTAGGGTTATCCCTACGTCCAAATTTCTATTATCTATCTATAAATTTCATATATCTTTTGTAAAAATGTTTACTTCCTATCTTCGAAATAAATCTTGTATCATTTCTTTTAACAGTGATAAAGATATATATTAAACGGAGCATGTCGGCTTTATCAAATTTTATGGTGAGATTTAACTAAAGAGAGATAGAGCGGGAGAGGGGGAGGAGGGGAGGGGAGTATCTGATATATTTAAACATTTCAAAAATTTGAATATCAGTTCCAAAACAGATAGCAGATACCTACAATAAGCCTCGTATAGGTGAAGATATTCTTTGTAATGATTGCTTTTTGTCATTTTTCGTCCCATGACAATGATTTTACTGTCAGATGTACTTTAAATTATATAGTTTGAAGTTTAGTTCTGAAAATCATTCAATTTAAACTTTTAATAACTTTAAATAGATAATAAAGATTAATTTATTTTTATCTCCTTATTTCACAATGTGTCTAAAGTTTGCTTAAGAGATTCTTTAATGTTGATATAAATGGACTGTTGTAGTAATTCAGTGATTCTCAATTTTGAAGTCAGGGTGCCAAAAACCCAGAAATAATTGTAGACGCCCATAAAAACCACAAATAAATGTAGACACACTTGAAAACCTAAAATAACTGTAGGTGCATAAAAACCTACAAATGATTTACTTAGGTGCCATACACCCTAGTCCAGTCAGTCCTTGGTTCTCAGTGCTCCTTGGTCCCTATAGGGCCTAAAACACCTGGCTTATTGGGATGAAGACATTGATAATACAAGCAAAATGAGCATTACAGTGAGTGAGCAAATTTAAGTCTACAAAGTTAAGAATCAGACAAT
Source organism: Caerostris extrusa (assembly GCA_021605095.1). Taxonomy (NCBI): domain Eukaryota; kingdom Metazoa; phylum Arthropoda; class Arachnida; order Araneae; family Araneidae; genus Caerostris; species Caerostris extrusa. The sequence continues at coordinate 88,234 of BPLR01005942.1, forward strand.
GTACAAAAGTTAAAAATAAAAAGTAGAAATTACGCATAAAAAATAGTTAAAATTTAAACAAAAAAATCAAGAGAATTTGAGCTGCACTACGGAATGAAGGAACCGCTTCTAGAAATATTGACTAAAGAGAGTCAGGTCAGGTTGAATTTATGACTAAATAATTATATGCACACTATATAAAATTTCGTAAATAGGAATCCGCTATTAACGTCTCACGGTTTTATATCTAGATTGGTAAACTCCACAGACTACTACTTGCAAGACACCGGAGTCTGAGGTTGCAATGGGAATTTTAACATTGAAAATCACATAGACGCTGCAGCACTCTAGTAGCTAAATATGGAAGTTACAGCTTCCTGGTTTAACCGACTTCTACCTTCTTCGGCTTATATAATTATTTGTGGGTTTATAATTCAACCTGACCTGACTCTTTAGTGCATCATTTCAAGCAATTCCTCATTCCGTAGTGTCTGTTTCTTGATTTTTGTTTAAATACCACAACATTCCATCACGTAACTCTCACTGTCTAAGTAATCAGGAAACTAAATTCTGCTCACTCACGTATTTTTGTTTGTATATCAATGTCTTCAGCCAGGTGTTCCAGGCCTATGACACCAGCCCAGGGCTGACTGACACAGGGTGAAGTGCACCTACAACTGTTTGTAAGTTTTAAGTGCACCTGGTTATTTCTAGGTTTTCAAGTGTGTCTACATTATTTCTAGGTTTTTAAATTGCCTGGGTTTTCAAGTGCACCCTGACTCAACGTGCAATGTCCATTTATATCAACATTAAGAATTTTTAAGCAAACTTAGGCACATTGTGAAATAAGGAGATAAAAAAATAAATTAATGCTTTGTATCTTATCAAAGACAATTCAGCACTCAGAACTAAACTAAGTACATGTGACAGTAAAGCGTGTCATGGGACAGCAATCGTATTACAGATATCTCACTGAGAGCTTGTGTAGACAATCCCTATCTGTTTCTGAACCTATTCAAATTTTTTGAAGCTGTCAGAGAAATACTGTGATGCCCCTCCTCCCTCTCGCTCTATCTCTTTTTAGTTAAATCTCACCATAAAGTGACAAAAAATATGCTTCCGTTTAATATGTTGTGGCACCAGCACTGTTAAAAGAAATGAGCAAGATTTCGAATAGGGAAATAGCTGACCACATAAAAGTATGAGAGTATAGATAGATAACAGAGAGAACCCCAGACGTAAGGAGCGGCAACCACCCAACAAAAGCATCTCCTGATCTCCGAAAAAGAAAATCTGAGTAACTGGCCCAACATAGAACTATTGCACCAGTGGAAGAACAGGAAATTTATATAACCTCAAAGAGCCCGCAGCTTTCAGTATGAATTGCAATCCCCTGTCAATATATATATGGTTGCACAATTATTAATCACCAATTTTTCTTGAGTTAACATTTTGAGAATTTATAGAAACAGAATTCAAAGTGAGTTAGCAAGGAATATAACAAATAAAATTTACATATATATATATATTTTTGTCACGAAAAACAAGAAATGAAAAAAAAAGCGATATCCTCTGGGAGTGGAGTTTAAAATGTAAAAGAAGGGCTGCAGCAAGCAGAAAAACTGGTGTTACAGAACCATATTCTATCTGACAGGCGGAGTACCATGTTTTAACAATTCAATTTGTTTAAATCTTCGGGGATCGTTTCATTACGAAGCTAAACACATTTTCATTGTTCTAATATACCATCATAAAAAAATGATAACTACATGGAAATTCTAAGATTTATCTTCCTGCTACAATTTTATTACCGGTGAAAGTAACAAGGCATTCTTATCATCAGTACATAAAAGTATAGTCAAGTAGAAACTAAATGAGTTAAAAATTTGTTAATTTTAGAGTAAAATGATTTTAAATTTTAATTAGAATTTTTTTCAATGAACAGAATTTAAATCAAAAGATATAAAGTTTATATTTTATAATTAAAAGTTAAATCTCATTTGATGGATATCTCACAGATATTAATTTCATCGCACAAATCCAACAATTATTAACATAATATTAACAATAAACATTAACAATTTAAAAATTAACATAAATTTTAAAAATGAACAACTATTAATAGTTAAAAAGTTAAGTGGAAAACGTCAAGTTTCTGATTTCTTTCACAACAACATATTTATGCTAGTTTTAAATTTTATTTGGCTACTTTAAATCACAAGCCAAAATGTGCCCAATAACCTGGAAATAACAAACTATTATCTTTTTAATTATAATCATATTGAAAAAATCTTAAAACTCAAACATCTTCGTGAGTTGTCAAGCCGCTCAAATGTTTGACTTTGCTAACAAGAATGATGTGTCGAATTAC